>JBBYHQ010000007.1:854433-879903 GCA_038382645.1 Spergularia azorica | reverse complement strand
CACTTAAAAACTCTCCTAAATCAATTTAATTTCTGAAAAACAACTCGATACCTAATTTAAAACTCATTTCCTAATTAAGAAATATCACGAAAATTCGGGATATTACATCTACCACCTGCATCTTCAAGCTAAGAAAATTGTCGGAATCAAGTCGGGCCACTTCTAGTTCAACTGATTCACCAACGTGATTAAATAACACCTCCCAAAGCTGTAAAGGTTAAAACAATAAAAAGAAAACGATGTACACATATTTAGTTTCGGATAATTGGGTATCACATAGTAAGAACAACATTAAAAATGATTTTAGACTTACCTGAAGAAAACTCTGAACATTAATCCCAGAACATCTGACTACAACGTCACCACGACGCAATCCGCCACAATAGGCAGAAGACCCCGCCACCACCTACATCAAAATTTCAGTGTCATTAAAACTAAGGGTCGAATACAACGAGTAAAATCAAAGAACACCAAAGAACCAAGGGAAATATGTCATTCATAAAGCATAAGATAAAGTAAATAGCAATTGATATACTGATATTACCGTTTTACGAAAGGGGAAATATGTCATTCATAAAGCATAAGATAAAGTAAATAGCAATTGATGAATAAAAGGCAGTGGCGGCTTTTAGGGTGGGCGAGAAGGGCGCCCGCCTAGGGCCCCCGATTGTATTAGGGCAAGTTTGGTTGGGTACTCGGTGTGTTAAGGGCCCCATTTTATGATTCGATTTATGGTTAACAACAATTTAGGGCCTCATTTTACAAAGGTTTACCAAGGAACTCCTTGGGACATATATGTGAGTATTGTCACAAAAGTACATTGAAAGGACATTGAAAGGGCAGTAACATAGTAACATAATCAACCGAAAGTGAATACTTGTTAAAAGGGAAATTAAGAGAAACACCCTGAAAAAGAACGCATGATTTTGAACATGCAGATACACATTGATCCTATTCAGATGGAAATTTATGTATCACCAATCAAACAACCATGTAGATACACCTTGATCCTATTCTACGTACTCACCCAATGGCGATGCCTCTGACCATGGTCCCGCAAAGGACAGAGTGAGAGGTCCTTGTGTAAGATGTGACAGACCACATGCAAATTCTTAAAAGAAATAGCTCTATAAATATCACAGGAACACATATCCTAAAATTTTAGTGTCCTACAAACTCAGAAGGTAGTCAGAAGTAAGAATATGAAAGAGGCCATAAAGATAAGGCCTAGTCTACCATAATAAGGCCTAGTCGACCATGTAGTCCACTATCAAAGTTAATAAAGATATGGCCCTCCAAATTTTTGTAACTGGGTAATGAACATCCAATCCAATATTTGGCACAAAACGTCTACTGGGTACATATTTCTACTTTAAACATACACAAGGTACTTGCAAGTTTACTAACAACAACAAATAACTACAAAATTTGGGCTTTCACCTCGTTGTTCACATAGGATGCAATGAGCTAATAACAGTAGGACCAACTAACCAGGGGAGAACAATACTACTGTCCATCAGTTTAAAGCTCAATACCACAAGAAATCTGGAACATAGAATGTAAAGAGCTAAACTTAATAAGACCAAAGATCATGTTTTAAGTTATTATATCATAAGAAATCGATCGGTAACACTAAGCAACATTGTTGCACATTTCTACCATGCCTGCTCCTCTTCAAAACACAAATATGAATCAACCAAGTGTCAAAGATCATATTTTTTTTTACCAATAAGCCTGTTTTAATTCCCAAAGACCCGTCATATACAAGACCCATGCACCAAGATTCGCTAGATAACAAATGATGAATAAAAGGCTTACAAGGGAAATATGCCATTCATAGAGCATCAGAAAAAGTAAATAACAAATGATGAATAGAAGGCTCACAAGGGAATTCCCTTAGACATACATGTCACAGGAGTACATCAAAAGGTGCAGCAAAATAATCAAGTGAGAGTCAATATGTACTTGTTAATGTGAAAATGAAGAATAACACTCAATGAAGAATGTAATATTTTTAATACTTTTAAGTAATTGTTTGTAGTCTAAGAAGGAACAATACCGTTTCCACAATAACACATTTTGAGATGTTAGGGAATCGCTTAATGATCCTCTCCATTATATGCAAATCAGCTACATAAAATTAGTGGCTTCGAATCCCAGAAAAGGATGACGTAGTTCCCTACATGTAACAAAGTATAATTTAAAAATTAGAAATTGTTGAACTGTAAACAAGCGCCCCGAAAGAAAGATTTTTCATTAAACATGTACATGGAATAGAGGGAAAACATATACTAAATGTCTGAATAACTATACAATATATGCAAAGTTGATACATGCTTAAACTTATGGTTACAACGATTATGTAGATACACAAATTCATGATACATTCTTCATATAAGCATATACCATTAGTTATTCTCACAAATTATGACAAAGCTATTCGACATAAAACAACAACATAAGTCTGTCATGTTAGTGAAGGTTCCAAGTACAGAAAATTGGGAATCATGTGTTGATTAATTCAAAGTGATGAATTATGTTACGCATCAATAATAGGCAACCTGTTAATTTTTCTAAGCTTGCACAAGACATATAAACACAACCAATAGCGAACGCTTAAACCAGACATGTTCATCGGCTGTTTCCGGAATGCATGCATTAAACTGTTAGAAAAGAGCATGGGTATGTAGGAAATAAATGCAACAAGCCCTAAGACATCCTAAAATCAAAAACATGCTTTAATCTTTTGAAGTGATTCCACCACCTCCAAACTATATTAATTGGCAAGAAAGGAGCAAAAGTGCCAATGTCATAGTAGGCAACACCGATGACTTCTCCATCACGATTTAAAACTGCACTCCCATCACCACACTTCAAACAAAATCAAGGGTGAAAGATATTGTTAGTATAATTAATACTCCGTATATGATACCTAACTAGATATTAAATTGTACATTACCGTGGTAATAGAGCACGTCGACATTACTAACTCTCTACAGCCATATTCTGATGGTTCACCAACACTGTCCACACTGAAAAAAGACGAAAAGAAAAACAAAGATTATTACATCCTTAAATATTTCCACTCGTAAGTAGACATTGAAGCTAATTTAAATTAAAGACAACTTTGAATAACAATAAATACTAAGTATGGTGGTAGAATTTAAACCTAAAACACCCAGGGGCAGCCATAAGGTCATATGGCCTGCAAAAATATCTCCCTACTGCGATGACGGTATCCCCCGGTTTAACCTTAGGTGCATGAGGCCGAAGCTGAAAAGAAGTTCCGGCTGCATTTTGGTCAATGCCAATGCTATCATCCAACAACCTTAATTTCGCAGGTTTGATAGCTGAATTTGACTTGAAAACTACAACTGCAAGGTTGTAGTGGAAGTCGTAGGCATAGACTTCTCCATCGTAAGAGATCTCATCAGAATCATTGACAATAATATGCAAAAATAGAAATTAAATTCAGGTTTAACAACTGCAAAAACATAGCCTTGTTATATCATTATCTTTGAAAAAAGAGTAATATTAAAATAATTCAGGTTCCAAGAATAGAGAAAAACTTTCAAATTATCGGTTATACTGTTTTCAACATATTTTGCTTCCCGCTACAGCTTGTCGTCGAATCAGATTAGCCGAAGTTATCACAACGTTGTTTCCTTGTTCGCATTCAACTATCACCCCACAACGTTGAGCTAACACTTTCTCACCTGAAAAATATATATATTCCTCCGATTCAAAGAGATTTTCCTCTTTCTATTTGCAGTTTTGAGTTGCCATGTTTAGAGCTACTTTTATATCAAATGAATCATTCACTTATTGTAAAAATTTGTACATATTTTATTCTGCGATGCAGTCAACCAACTCCATTTGATTCTACGACAAATGGATCTTCCATTTAGTTTACAAGTAGTCTCAAAGATGGCAACTTAAAACTGTAAAAAGAAAGAGGAAAATCTCTTTGAATCGGAGGGAGTATATTTTTGTGAAGTTGGTTAAATCCCCAAAGTACAAGGGTACCGTGTGCAAACCCCCAAAGTACAGGGGTACCATGTCAATTTTCCGAAAAAATTATATATAACTCCACCTGAGAATGAAATTAAAGAGACGACGGAGGAAAACGACTTGAGAGCGGCCAATTTGGTATCAATGTCTAAGTCCCCATTCCCGGGTCTAGACGAAAACTTACGTCGCCTAAGATTCATATCCGAGGAGTACTCATCATCTGCAACTGCACCATGTAGCATAAACTTACCATGAGAAGAAATACAAATTATATTTGAATTGCAAGATCAAATTCAACTCACACTTTGCACAGTTTCAATACATATGTTTGAAATGAGATTATCTTAAAGCATAGAACACTTACAAAGAGGGTGGTGCTCCGTTGGTGTTCGCTCCATAGTTAGTTAAAAACGGTACGGGTATTAAACGGAGTTTAATACGGCGAGTATTAAACGACAAAATGTTCAAAAAAGACGGTCAAAAATTCTTCGAAAAATTCGTTGACTTTTAAAAAACGGAAAAATTCGTATAATTCTTAAAATTCGCCTTCTTTTTGAAATATTCGGGCGAAAAAATCGAAACAAAATCTCTCCTTAATAGTGTAAAAGAAGCCAATTGAACCAAAAATAGCTTTGAACCTCTTTTTATAATGTATTTCACTAACTAATAGTGGAAAAAAAATGGCGAACATACAAGAAATAGAACTATGGTGTCACGAAACTTAGCAGAATAGAAGTTGACTATTCGAAAGTCAAAGTTTTTTTGACCAATAATTCGTGATAAACGTTTAATTCGCGTTTTAAACGGGAGGGTCGAGTTTTTTTCCTTTTTAAACTGGGCTCACCTTTTAATTCGTTTTTCACGAGTTTTTTTGAAAAAAACGTAATACGCTTATTAAACGAGTTTTAAACGGGAAAAAACTAACATAGGTTCGCTCCCACGGATTAAACTTTTTGTCGCGATTAGGCATCACTACAAGCACAATTAACCATCAAAACAAGCGAAAAAACAAGATCAAAAGTACTGAGCTGGAATCTTGATACAGTATGAATGGAAAGCTAGGAGCGGTCATTCCCCCCCCCCCCCCCTTTTTTTTTTCTTCTTCGGTGGTGGTCCCCCATTACTCAAACTCAATTCAAGTTCGGTGGTCGCCTCCTCTGACGGGGTGTTTCAAAATCAACTTTGATGGCTCCGTCTCCAATAATTCAGCTGCTGCAGGGTGCATTCTTCGCGACTCGCAAGGTAAACTGGTGGATGGTAGAACGTTTAATTTAGGAAATTGTTCTGTTCTGATGGCCGAGGCTCACGCATTGAGGGCTAGTATCAATCTTGCTAATACGAACGGTGTTCGTCGTCTTATTATTGAAGGAGATAATTTGATCGTCATCAAGGCAGTTCAAGGTGTTTATCAAGTCCCTTGGAGCATTGATTTTCTTATTAAAGATATCAAAGCCTCTCTGTTATCTTTTGATTATTGGGAGATTAATCACATTTTTAGGGAAGGCAATAGGGCAGCTGATTGGCTAGCTAATCGGGGTCACTCTATCCTTAATCAGCAGGATGAGTACCCTTCCTCTCTTGGTCATGTATTTCCGATTTTGTTGTAATTCTTAACTCTGATAAGATTGGGGAGACCCTGGCCAGAAGGGTGACCTAGTCTTATTTTCTTGTACCCCGCTTACCTTTTCAAAAAAAAAAAAAAAAAAAAGTTACGTCTTTTCAATTCCATAACAATCTCCAAATGAACTAAGTATGTGCTTGAATTGAAGAATTCTTGCTTGACTTGAGTTTTTGACCACGTGCTTTATTTACTGCTTTTCTTATTTAAAGTAACTTACCGTCATATGTAGTATGTATTCATGTATAACGTGATTGTGTACATGTCAAAGAATACCCAAAAGAACGAATATCTTCATAAGATCAAAAGGACATTGTTAACAACAACATCTAAGGGTAATTCTTTAGTTTAATTCCCCCGAACTATATAAAATTAATTCATCAATAAACATGCATGGAGGATGCATATCGTCCAAAAATAGTTTGAGATGAGCTTTAAACTTAAGAACGAGCACGGACAATGTCGACAATACATTCATATTTTCATTCATCAATAATAATCCGATCATTTATACGGTTGTAGGGTACAATATCAAGGGACTTAACTTCATACTATACTTTATTCTGGAAGTTAGCTAGCCTATTTGTTGGTGGTCGTCTTGCAGTGTTAAATTGTGATAATTGATGTGTTTTCTTATATTGTTACATGATCAAAGCGTTTAATCGTCGTGATAAGAGTCATTGTACGTAATTTTCGAAGGACGATCAATAGTTGACTAACGTCGATGTGCAACAATTCTTGTAATACTACCTAATTTTCCGAGGTTATTGCTTTCGCACTGTTGGCACTTAGGCAGTGATCGATGACCAAAAATATTTTCCAACGTACTCTTTGCTGGATTAGCTTATTGTTAGTGCTTTTACGGCACATTGTATATTTGAACGTTGGTCAATCCTTTGGAAGAAAGTGACCCTGTTTGTATTGGTGTATACTACGCCGTTTTTGACGTGAAGAATAAGATGAAATGGTTGAATGGACTTTAATTTGGAGCGAGCCTTTTATCTGAAAAAGTTATCATAAGGATATTAAGTGAATTGGCGTAAGAAAGGAACTAGTCATTTAAAAATCCATGAGATACAAAAATATACATGTTAGTTTTTTTTTCATTTGTTAATATTTGATATGAATTTCTGTCATGTATTCGAATTATTGAATAAATTAAATTTTACGGAGTAATAGATATTAAAAAGAAGGGATTATATTATTTCAGAGGTTAATGATTCAGTGTAACTAATGTACAAGTAGTGTTTCACATGTGATCGATTCCAACTTTGATCTAGATGAGAGAAATGAAATTAAAGTAATAGAGATTAATTAATACCTAAAGTTTTGGCGGAAGTTATACCCTTTGCGTTGTTGGGATCTCATTTGTTCCGTTTAGATAAGTTTCTTCAATTTGAAACAAATTGTTTACACATGACATTACCTGTTTTAACCATTGAGAAACAACTCAATCATAAAAAAAAAAAAAAGTTTTAAAAAAATCATAGCATATAGATTGATTCAACACAATAATCATTGACATTACAATAGAGTAGTAAAACCCCCGCCAACCATAAGCTTAGGCATCATTACGGTAACTTAAGATTGAATATTCTACATACTCGGATTAAGAAAACAAAAATTGCTTCTCTTACCTAGTAATTTGTCAATATACACGAACTTTGTCAATTGTCAATCATTTACATACATCATCTTCAAAATAGGCTAGAACACATTTTATGCAGATAAAAACCCTATGTGATGGTCAAGTACATCTGGGCTTTGTTTAATTTGACCAAACTTTGTGCGATTATTATTGTCTGTTTGCTCAAAGACAAATACAAACAAAAAGTGCACTTACTTGACCAATCACTAGTAATGTCTGACCCACAATATAATACATGGTTCTAGTCCAATAAGGTTAGCATTTTTTCGCACTAAAAAAAACGTTAGCATTTTTTCCCCCCTTTGGTGCGTGATGACTTATTCAAGATTTTTAACTACTTTGGTAAACCCACTACTGTATTTGGTACAATTCCTAAATACTGAGTAATTTTTATTTTTTACTCCTTACATTTCAATTCAAGGTTAAATTTAACCCCAGGTTGACCACTTGATTATTTTATTTTCGACACTTTGATAGTTTTAGATCTAGTCTTGTTGAAATTTGTAAACTGTAAATAAGGTGGATTTTACCCTAAAATCTTCTTAAATGGGGAGGATATGAAAAGGAACTAACTCGGTGATAATGTGACCAATATAAAGTAATTTGACGGTGAATTTGAAATTATGTAACTATTAAAAAGTATTGTACGGAAGTATATATATAACACTAGTATTCGGATTAGCTACCTAGTTGGAATGCCCCAACATAGACAAAAATTATTATTTGAGATCTATGGCCATTGAGGACCTTAACAATTTGCTTCGTTCCCATTCAATTGACATCCCTATTACTCGTACTAGTTAAATATAACAACGAAAATTGTAGAGAATCCCACTACATACATATCTAAGTAAAAGATTGATTGATGTAAAATATGTACATAATCAAAATGTAGAATTAGATCAAACAATAATATAATGTTAAGAAAATACAACACAAAATATATGAAGTTGTTGGTGAATCATGGTAATTCTTAATTTTGAAGTGACAGAATGAATCTTAATAAAGCTGAATCTATCATTCGATATCCACCTTGAATGGAAACGGTCAATTGGTCATCATTCAAAGTCTTCACTTGATAAAAACTAAAGAAATGGTTCTATGTAAGATAATTGCAGTATATTTTTCACACAATTCGACCTAATATGACTTTCTACGCATTGCCCATCATAGAGTATTAGACATTATGGGGCGGGCCCTACCTTGTTGGAAGACACATCCACAAGTATAAATACTCAATTTGCATGGCTTCAAAACTCAAACTACACAACTTCATTCTTCTCAAACATTTTCCTACGTAAAACCCACTCTAAACAAAGTAACGAACATTCATCGTTTGTTATCTCTTGCAAATTTAAACAATTATGGGTGCAGGCCGAAATGCGATTGGAAATGGCATTTCAGAAAGAGCAACTATTTACGAAAAACCACCATTTACAATCAACCAAATTAGAAAAGCCATTCCACCTCATTGTTTTCATCGATCTTTATTACGTTCCTTCTCTTACCTTGTCCATGACTTGACATATGCCTTTGTTCTTTACTATATAGCTAACAATTATTTGGACCTCTTGCCTAAACCCCTCTCTTACATTGCTTGGGCTACCTATTGGCTTGCCCAAGGCTCTATTATGTTTGGTCTTTGGGTCTTAGGTCACGAAAGTGCACATAACGCTTTCAGTGATTATAAATGGCTCGACGATCTCGTCGGCCTAATCATCTATTCCTCTTTACTTGTACCATACTACACCTTCCAAACAAGCCACAAAGGGCATCACGCTCACACTGGCTCCTTAGACGATGAGGAGGTTTACGTTCCAAGAAAGAAGGAAAACATTCAATGGTACTTTAGCAAGTACTTTAACAACCCACCTGGCCGAGCTATTACTCTCCTAATCACCCTAACCCTTGGGTGGCCTTTATACCTTCTATTTAATGCCTCGGGTAAGAAATATGAACGTTTTGCTAGCCATTATGATCCATTTGGTCCCATTCACAAAAAGAGCCTCCAAGTATTCATCTCAGATGCTGGCGTGTTCGTTACTCTTTATGGAGTATACCGATATGCTATGGCTGAAGGGTTTGTACAAATGATACGTATATATGGTATTCCTTTGGTTGTAGTGAATATGTTTGTAGTGTTGGTTACATACCTTCACCACACACATGTTTCCGTACCCTATTATGACTCAACTGAGTGGAATTGGCTCAGAGGCGCCTTGTCTACCATAGACCGCGACTATGGAACATTTATGAACAAGATCTTTCACCATTGCACAGACGCTCACGTGATTCACCATCTCTTCGCTTCTATGCCCCATTACAATGCCCGGGAAGCAACCGAAGCCATTAAGCCGATTTTGGGAGCGTACTATCACTCAGACAACACTCCATTTTACAAGGCATTGTGGAGGGAAGCCGAAGAATGTCTTTACATGGCGGAAGATAAACAAGAGCAACACAAAGGCGTGTGGTGGTACTCAAACAAACTTTGAGCGCTAAACACTCACATACATTCTTTAATTAATTCCTGTGTCATGGCTTAATTTTTGCTCATCATTGTAATAATCGTGTATGAGTTGAAAACCAGTTTGTGTTTGTGGCGCAAGCTGGTGATTAGGGGAATGACTAGGTGTTATTTGTTTAATTGTTTTGACTTTCCCGTTTAAAAGCTTATACTTGGTTTAACTTGAACCAAATAAGAGCTTAATTACCCTTTGTAACAAACATATATAAGGCCCGAATACGTTATACATTGTACACATTAGAACGCATACATTAACTCATTAAGTAATCGTTGTTCTATATTGTTGATGAGACGAACGAATGGAGTACATTTGAACATTCGATTTCGGTATAGACACGGTGAACTTAAGTTTTAACTATACTACGTACGTACCCAACATTTACTTTTCACTGCTCTCTATTGTTGGATATTAGTTTAACTTCTTATGCGAAGTAATAAAATCAAATGAACTAATAGAAAATTGTTCTTATAACCCAACTAGAGTTACGTCACTTCTCTTGATGCTTGATCTGTCGGGTTTTCTAATAGGTCAAATGGTCAATGATCCTTTCTCATCAACTACTACATACATTTCGATATAATTATTTCTCTTTCTTACGAACCTAATCAGTTTTTTTTTTTTTTTCTTTTATCAGAAAAATATCTGGATGGATTATTTTTCTCTAAATATAGCAAGCCAAGCATATTTTGACATGAACCTAAGTAAAAGAGTACTCCCTTTTATGCATGTGTTAAATTGCTCCGAGACTTAAGTAAAAATGCAAAAAATGCTTATTAGTATAAGATACTGACAAGTGACAACCAAAATTAAAGTAAATATAATATGCAAATGGAATAAATTGCGGGCCGGGAAACCCATTGCATTAAAACTACAATGTAAAAATTAAGAGGTCGTTCGATATCACTGCCGTTTTCAGTTTTTTTTTTTTTTTTTCGTAAAAAATTAGTTAATCAAATTTAAATTGTTTGTTTCTTTAACAGTCATAGAGAACATGAAAACTGATAACTGAAAAATGAAAACCATTTTTTGTGGTTTCAAAAACAGGACTTTGGTTTTTTTTAAAAAAAAAAACACACACAAAAGTGAAAATAGAAAACGATACTAAACAGAATCTAAGACGCCAGATTAAGGTCGGCCTAAATGAATTAGGAACTTGAACTGGCTCAGGGGTTACGTTGTCACGACTTCAAATCCTCATATCCCCAGATACTCCTCTATACAAAAAAATAAAATGAAATATAAATACTGATCGGGCTAGGGCGAAAATGTCTAAAGGGAAAGTCTACACAAGACTTTGATATGAATGTATGAAGTCAAAATATAACAGCATTTTACGCTTTTAGTTAATTCTTGGTTAGTGTCCGATTAATCCCTAACTTATTATGAACTTGTCGAGCCGAAGTAAGAAGGAAAGCACCAAGTACTTGAGTCTTGAAAACATTTTTTGTCGATATATATGTTACTCAAAATATATACTAAGATTCTGCTGACTGGATCAATTTGGAATCTCCAACCCCCATGTATGTTCACACAAACATGCATGCTTTGTTTACTGTTGTTATCCCCAAAAAATGGCGGGCAGCAGTCAAGTTCTCCAACTAGATCATTTGACAAGGATCCGACCAATTCTAATGACCAGATAGATGAAGAAGCCACGATCCTTCGTGATCAACTCCTTGAAAGAAAGATAAATTCTATTTCGAATATAAAACTTTATACTAGTATTTGTAATCATATATATGCATAAATGAAACATAAAGAATTGTCTAATAATACTGATGAGGAATCCGTCACATTATTACAACTTCAATGTTGGCAGTGGTATTTGGCCACTGTAATAAACTTATTTTTGGTTAGTGGTAAAATTCCGTTACACATCACATCTTACATGCAGGTATATATTATGTGTAAAGGGCATTATTGTATGCCACCACTTTCCAAAAAAAAAAGGGCATTTATAACACTTATCCTTGCTATTTTGCTACAGCAGAAATTATATTATCCATTTAGGTCATTTGGCGTGTTGATAATTAGTGTCTAATTGTAACCTCGCATTAGCAAATTGCGCAGGGAAAACATTAATAGAAATTAAAGGAAAAATTTAAACAAATTAAATCAAATCAATTACATACTTTGGCATATATTATTGAAACCATCCAGCGATGTAAACATATGTACTGCTAGATTTGGCAGAGCCCGAGACCTGCCGGTAACGTACACTACATAATGGTGGCGTATCTTAAAAGGTTGTATGCATGTATGTTGGGTCAAAATTTAAGAAACATTGATAGATCTATACACACTATTAGAATTGCGAAGCTATTAAAACTTCGAAAGGTCAAATAATTATTGGGAGAATGGGCAGTGATTAGTGAAATGAATTTATTTCGGTTTGGACTTTGTACGCTTGTAATCGTTTTTCTTAATTAATATACCGTTGGAATTACCGGGAAAAAAAATGCCTAGTGAATGCAACAACGACTATAATAACAATAATGTCCGAGTCCATTAATATCAAATTTTAATGAGAAAGCAACATTGACCTTAGATACGCCACCCAGTCAAGAGGAATTAAGTACGCAGAAATAGACATTTATATTGTCTTATGTAGGGGTGGTACATCATCAGGATACTAAAAATAGCAAGTATGTTTTTTTTGTATTATAATCAGTCACATACTCGCATACAACATTATTGTTCCAATATGCTAATACAATGAAATCAATATTATTATTTCTCATCAAGTTTTACTGTAACTTTTAATCGTGGTACACCCTTGTTGGATCACCTCAAACTCATCAGTTCAAACTTACAGGGGTAAAAATACATCGAGCAAAAACTAACCCTAGTAAGGGATCGGAACTTACAAAAGGAAGTGCTTGAAATTACAGTTTGTCCATAGTAATTAGGTTAAAGTTTGTTTGAGTACCACCACACGCCTTTGTGCTCCTCATGTTTATCTGCCGCCATGTAAAGACATTCTTTGGCTTCCCTCCATAATGCCTTGTGAAACGGAGTGTTGTCTGTCTGGTAGTAGGCTCCTAAAATCGGCTTAATTGCCTCGGTCGCTTCTCGAGCATTGTAATGTGGCATGGAAGCAAAGAGATGGTGAATCACATGAGCATCCGTGCAATGGTGGAAGACTTTGTTCATGACTGTACCATAGTCACGGTCTATTGTGGAAAGGGCACCCCTTAGCCAGTTCCACTCAGTCGAGTCATAATAAGGTACTGAAGCATGTGTATGGTGAAGGTACGTAACGAGCACCACAAACATGTTGACTACGACCAAAGGAATACCATATATACGTATCATATGCACAAACCCTTGAGCAATAGCATATCGGTATACTCCATAAAGAGTCACGAACACGCCAGCATCTGAGATGAATACTTGGAGGCTCTTTTTGTGGATGGGTCCA
Organism: Spergularia azorica; assembly: GCA_038382645.1. Taxonomy (NCBI): domain Eukaryota; kingdom Viridiplantae; phylum Streptophyta; class Magnoliopsida; order Caryophyllales; family Caryophyllaceae; genus Spergularia; species Spergularia azorica. The sequence goes on along the minus strand of JBBYHQ010000007.1, from coordinate 866,677 downwards.
AATGGATCATAATGGCTCGCAAATCTCTCGTATTGTTTACCCGATGCATTAAACATAAGGTACAAAGGCCACCCTAGGGTTAGTGTGATTAGGAGGGTAATGGCCCTACCGAACGGGTTGTTAAAGTACTTGCTAAAGTACCATTGAATGTTTTCCTTCTTTCTTGGGACAAATACTTCCTCATCTTCTAAGGAGCCAGTGTGAGCGTGATGCCCTTTGTGGCTTTTTTGGAAGGTGTAGTATGGTACAAGTAAAGAGGAATAGATGATTAGGCCGACGAGATCATCGAGCCATTTATAATCACTGAAAGCGTTATGTGCACTTTCGTGACCTAAGACCCAAAGACCAAACATAATAGAGCCTTGGGCAAGCCAATAGGTAGCCCAAGCTATGTAAGAGAGGGGCTTAGGTAAGAGATCTAGGTAATTGTCAGCAACATAGTAAAGAATGTAGGCAATGGTCAAGTCATGAACAAGATAGGAGAAAGATCGTAGCAAAGAGCGATGAAAGCAATGTGGTGGAATCGCTTTTCTAATTTGGTTAATCGTAAATGGTGGTTTTTCGTAATAAGTTGCTCTTTTTGTGACTGCTCGTTCTGAAACTGGTCTTTCAAATAATGCTCTTCCGCCAGCACCCATTGTTTCTTTTATATATCACCTGATCAAATCAAAAGTTACAAAATATGAGCATTCATTCATTATTTGCATACAAGCAATTTAACATCATTTTGTTCTATCACACTTCACACCATCATATATTCATATGCATGACTATTTGGGGTAATATATACAATTTTTATGGATAAGGGGATGAAATGTTTATTTGACGAGAAAATACATACTAAAATCGGAAATGTAAACGACAGATGATGACTATATGCTATATATGCCCATCGATTAATTATCATTAGTAAAAATATATGTATGTCATGCACAACTGATAAACTCTAATCATGAGAAGTAGCTAGCTAGTAATAGAAATGTGACTGATCTAGCTACCTGAACGACAAATCTTAGTATGCTCAGGAATTGTAGTGGTGCTGTATATCTCTTTGAGAGTATTTCAATGTTGGTGTGTATGAGACTTAGTTTGAATGTCATGCAAAGTTTGCCCTCAACTATTTATAGGAGTCTTCTACTCATGTTTCTCTCCAAATGGCCCCACAACACATGTCGTCACAATTTGTATAACACACAACTATGCAAAATTATATTCTGCATCGAGCATAAGTAGTTTTTATATCGAAGACATTTTAATGATTAGTAAACTTTTGACGACTAATGATCTATTGACCGCTAGTGTATTGCTTTTGTTTTACTGTTTTGACGGGTCATGACTTGTATGCCTTAAATTTAAGTGAATCCGATAGAATGCAATGTGGAATAAGAAAATACGTATTGATTTTTACAACAAGTGAAAATTCATTATTCGGTTTAGAAGTAGCCTCTAACATGATCAGTCAAAACAGCTAAACGAAATGGAAGATATTACATGTTAAGAGTCTATTTGTTGCCATTTTTAAGTGATTTTCTCCTCAATTCAACAATGAGATTCCATATTTTGTTTTTTCAAGTGAGAATCTCACTTAAAAATGGTAATAAGTAGACTCTTAACATGTGCCCTTTGGACACACGTTAGATAAATTGAATTAATATTAGTGACTTATGTATTATGCATCTGCTCGGTAACAACCATTAATACTCATTAATTAAATTATTACTAGTTTCTCATCAAAATATCTCCAGGTACAAATTAAATACGGTGTATTCTCCAAATGGGAACCAAACGATAAAAGGGTTTCACAACTAGTAATACTCATATGTTTTTATTTTATACAAACAATAATATTCCATTTCTTGTTCATGTACACTTGAATTATTATGGGGGGAAATTGTATGTTCAAAATTTTCATGCTAAAAGAGACAAACATAATGCTATAATTAAATGATTCATTCACCTGAGTGACCTGACCAACGGAATTCGACGCACAACTAAGTAATAAGAATGGCAAGTAGACTTTGTATAAAAGCAATTAATTATTGTTAGAGTTACACCATGGTCAAATTCTACGTAGATGTCAAATACAGTCGAGTTTATTATTACTTTTCATTTATTCAAGCTTTAAGAGACGACTTTGAAACCAAGACCGATTGACCAGATTGCAATCAGCCGGGTCAAGTTATCTATAATTAAGATCGTATTCTAAATGGTTATTAGATACCTGAGTTCTGATAGATCGTATTCTAGAGCCATTGATGTGTATGTATGTTAGTGTGAACCCATAATAAGTCCATAACTTCTCATCAATAAATTCACCCGCTACGTACTATACGACTAGTCGACTATATTACAATAGGAACTAATTAGATTTAAATGATTTGAGGTCCGTTGATGTGATTCTTGTTTTAAAAACACTTATAACGAGAACAAGATGTAAGTTAGCCAGGAAAAGAAAAACAATTTATGAGGTATATTATTTTTAGGAAAATACAAAGATAAGCAAGAAAAATTTAACCCATTTCACATCCTGTTAAATCCTTTCAACTCAACAAATATAACTGTTGAACTTAAAATTTTGCAATCTGAATGTTAATGACATACCAAAAGGTAAAACAAGCGTACCGACCATACATGCACGCATGAATCAAGTATATGTCCTATAATTAGAAGGTTATAGCTATAAGAGTGCCTGGTTTTAATTTGCCTTTCGCAAACAAAAAAAGGTATAATTGCACTGCTTTTGCAAATTAATAATTTAAACTCTTATATACAATTGTACATAATAAATTTCTACTGGTAACCTGATGACAAATTATCGATTTTTGAGAATATATGTAAATTCCGATCCCATCACGCATCTACTATAAGGGTTTTTTTTGGTCAAGAAAGTGGAGGAGGTTAATCATACATGCATATATATCGAATGCAAGTTAAGAAAATGAAAATATGAGCATTTCCTATATTTTAGGTTAACGAAGGCCAGGTCTGCTTGATACATGATGTATGGTTCTTTTTTGCACGGCTATTTCGTATGCAAATGTATACATGTTTTTCAATTTTCATTCAATCCATTTTAATTTAATTACAATTATTCGTTTACAGTTTGGTTTTCAGTCTGTGTTGGTTTTGTCGGACTCGTTTAATTTGGTTGCACTACTTCGAGTTATTTCTATTGTTGACATTTTGTGCAAATGGAAATTGGATCAAGTTCGAGACTTGGGTGAGCAGCTTCACCACTGTGCTGTTATGAAAGTTGATAGAGAGATAGTGACAGACGCACATGGATTAGCTGGACGTTCTAGGCGATCTCTTTTGATGTAATTCTGTGTTTGGTGTACTTTTTTTCTTTTCTTTTGTTTTTAGACGTTGTCAATAAAAAAAAACAATTATTTGTTTAACAAATTTGAATAACGTTCACACCATAGTCTAAACTTATACACACTTTAATTTCCAGTTCTCATAAGTAAACTAATTATCTTGCTCTGAACACTACTACGCCAAATTTGCAGGAATCTTGAATTCTTCCTCGTCGAAGTTAACGTAACGGACCTTGCTTTTTGGCTATTTGGAACTTATTAAATTCTAAAACCAATGCTAACTAAGGAATGAAGAAAAATTAAAAACAAACTAACAATTGTATTTGGGTCATACAATCATCATTTTACGCTTTCACCGTCAAAAGGAAGAAAAGTACTTATTACTCAAGTTCATTCAAGGATAGTGTAATTCGATATATTACGAGATCGTGATTATATATATTATCGTATGAGACTACTTACTAAAAGTAACAAAACTCTCACCATATATATATGTACGTAATTAAGCGTTATTGAAACGTAACACAACTCTTGTATATTGATACAACAACTCTTATATGATATATAATGTGAGGAGTCTATCAATTTGATAGACTGCGGTCGTTGGCGGTCGATGTTCGGACATTTGATGTCAAAAGGGATAACAGGTAATATAAGTGAAAATGGTGGTCTAAATTGAGCATAATGTCCACTAAAACTCAAACTAATTGTAGTAATTTGAGCTGATTAATTTTAAGTACGTAATAATTTATCGGTCTGATCATACCACGACATTGTCTTCTCATTCGAAAGATTACTAGATTAGTACAAGGGATTTAAAACATAAGATGTAAATCGTTACGTACATAAACCCACCAACCAGCCACCGTCATTTACTCATTCATCACATAGGTTTAATCGTTGGACCTTCTGACTCTGACATTTTCGTTTTACCAGATTTTGATCTTTGAAGATGATGAACATGGTTGAGTGTTGACGAAGTTTGTATGTAACACACTAAAATTTGGTTGATCGTAATTGAGCTCATCATTCGAATTTTTTCACGTGCGAAATACTTTTACAAGATATATTTATTTGTTATTTTTCAACGTTACATTTCTCAAAGTATTTGGCATGGTCAAAACAGTTTTTCACCTATTTGATCAAGTCAAAAACAAGCTAAGACATTGCGTTATTTTGGAATAGCATTACTTTTATACTTGTATAGTTGTATGTAAATGCAAGCATTGGAGAACAAATTAAAGAAAGTATAGCCGTAAAGGATAGAGGTGCTACATTCTGTAATGTGATTGCTTGAAAATGGTTGAGTAATGTGTAAGCACTTAACAGACATAAACGAATTCAATTATCGTTACAAATAATTTTGTGATCGTAATTCATCTCTCTACCAATATTTTTTTTTTTTAGCATGCAAATTAATATACTGACACCCACTCAATTTTACCACAACTACTTAAATTTTACTAAATTGTTTAACTTTGGTCTCAACTCTCAATTAATAAGTAACAATAAACCTTGTTGCAACTTGTACGACTAGTGTTAGTAATCTAGTGCAGTAGTAGTAGTATTTGGAGTAACATGCAACAGTCAATAAAGTACACCTTTGCGTCATTTACTAATTAAGTTGGACTCTCGCCTCCTTTGTGGAACCCCCCTGGTTTTGTTCCTCGTACGTACTTTTTTTGCGTCACTTGCGTTAGCTTGTTGTTTATTTCTAATTAATCAACCTGTTCATCAATCGATCTGCTCCAAAAACAGCTAGATTCAATCCTCGGCATGCACCTGACCTAACTAGCTAGTAGTGACATGCGAGTTTCCTAGCGCGCAGAGTTTTCTCCATGCGAACATACGATTTTGGGCTTTGAATCTTTTATTTGACATCATTTTAAGTGAAAACGAGCCCTTTATATTTGATCCAACTTTATCGTTTGTACATAAGATCGGTGATATAATGACAAGTGGCTGATTAAAACTTATATTTCTGGACATTTATATATATGATTGTTCAAAATTGGCTACACAAACACAATTACAGAAATGTGAACTGAATAGATAAATTGAACAATTGACGTCAATAATTAAATGTTTTTCCTATCTTATTGCCCGAAACAAAAACTACTCACGTCCTTGCAATAGTTCCTAGGTATCATATGAGTAATGAGGTTTTGTGAAATATGAGGGTAATAAAAACCAGTTTAAGGGACCTGGATCGGCAAAATACGTTTGGTTACCTCGATGGATAACGTACACCCAAATGGATTTAAAAACTCTTCAAAAAGAGGAACCGACTCTAATATCCATAATGGGAATTCAAAACTTGTCTCGTGAAATTTGAGAACGTTTGACGACTTTCTGGAAAACATCAAAATTACCAAAAACAAGAGGACATAATGCACGGATTTTGGCGAAAAATGGCTCCGAAACAGAAACTGCTCAAATTCTTCCAATAGTTCCTAGGCGTCATATAATAAGGCTTTACACAATATGAGGGTAAAAACCAATTCTATGTACCGGTGAAATACGTTTGACAGCCTTGACAGAAACGTGTACCGAAATGGGCTTAAAAACTTCCAAACAGAGGAACCAACTCTTCCATCCATAATGGGATATCAAAAGTGTTCCGGAAAGAAATAGGGAAAAGTTTGCCTACTTTTAGAAAACTGGTCAAAAATGCCCAAAATAGAAGGATATAATCTACGGTTTTTAAACAAAAATGTCTCCTGATAAAAATTTGCTCAAATTTTTCCAATAGTTCGTAGGTGTCCTATAATGAGGTTTTACGAAATCAAAGGGTAAACTAGTGTACCTAAATCGGAGAAATACGTTTGGTTCCCGTGACGGATAACATGTACTGAAATTGGTTTAAAAACTACTTTTCAAACAAAGAAATCGAATCTCTTGTATATAATGGGATTTCAAAACATGTCCAGGCAAATTTTTTGGGAATGTTTGTCTACTTAAAAAAAAACTGGTGAAAATTGCCTAAAATAGATGGATATATAATCCACGACTTTCGGCCAAAGATGGTATAGAAAAAAAAAAACCGCTCAGATCCTTCCAATAGTTCCTAGGTGTCATATAATGAGGTTTTACAACATATGAGGTATAAATTCTAGAGAATCGAATTGGCGAAGTAAGTTTGGTAGTCATGACGTGTAACGTGTAATTAATTGGGTTTAAAAACTCTCCAAACACAGGAATTGACATTCACATACATAATGGGAATTCAGAACATGTCTCATGAAAGTTTTTTAGAACATATGTCTACTTCCAAAAAAAATGGTTAAAAATGCCAAAAATAGAAACGATATAATCCACGGTTTTTTTTTTACCAAAAGTGACTCCGAAAATAAGACATCTCAAATTCTTTCTATAGTTCTTAGATGTCATATATAAAGGAATTACCGAATCTTTGGGATAACAATCAATTCAACTATATCGAAGAAGTGCGTGTGGTAGGCTTTACGGATGTGTACCGATATTGGTTTAAAATCTTTCAAACATAGATACAAACTCTCTCATCCATAATGGGATTTTAAAACATGTCCCCGATAATATTTTGGGAATGTTTGTTAATTTTTAAAAATTGGACAAAATTACCCAAAATAGAAGGATATAATCCACGAGTTTCGGCCAAAAATGGCGCCAAAACAAAAATTGCTCAGATCATTTTAATAGTTCCTAGGTGTCATATAATGAGATTTTACGACATATGAGGGATAAAAACCAATTCTACGGACTTGAATCGGTGAAATAAGTCTGGCTGCCTATAAAGATAACATGAACCGAAATGGATTTTAAAACTCTTCAGATTAATAAAGGAATCGACTCTCTTATCTATAATGGTAATTCTATGTCGTGTGAAAATTTTTGACAAAGTTTGTCGACTTTTAAAAAACTGTTCCAAATTACCAAAAACAAAATGAAATAATCCACGATTTGTGGCCAAAAATAGCTTTGAAACAAAAACTGCTCGAATTCTTCCAATAATGCATAGGTGTCATATGATGAAGATTTACTAAATATGAGGGGTAAAAACTAGTTCTAGGTACCTTAATCGGCGAAATACGTTTGGTTGCATTACTTGACGAATTACGTGTACCGGAGTGAGTTTAAAACTATTCACACAGAGAAACCAACACTCACATATGTATTGGGAATTTAAAACATGTCCCAGAATTTTTTTAGGATAGATTATCTACTTTCAGAAAAATGATCAAAATGCCCAAAGTAGAAAGATATAATTCACGGTTATAACCAAAATTGTCTTCGGAAAAAAAATTGCTCAAATTCTTTCTATAGTTCTTAGATGTCATATAATGAGGTTTTACAATAAAAAAAAAATTAGGGGTAGCTAACAAAATCGGCTAAATACATGTGATATCCCTTATGGATAATCTGTATCGAAATTGGTTTAAAAACTTTTTAATCTCTCTCATCCATAATGGTAGTTCCAAACATGTCCCAGGAAAAATTTAAGGAACGTTTATCTACTTTTTCAAAAAAACAGTTTTCAAATAAACGGATTATGAAAAATGGAAACAGATTTTGAAAAATTTGGCCAAACAAAAGCCGAAAAACGAAGTAAGGATGTGTAATTACGAAAAATCCTACTACAGTATACGAGTATTACTATTTACTATTGAGTTTTGACCGAAGTACAACAGTCCTGGGCAAATGCCAGCAATGTTGTTTCATAGAAGGCGGCCCATTGAAAGCGTAAAGCGGACCCCCACTGTAAGATTGCTAAGTGGGCTTTTAAAGTTGAATTAAGATGGGCTAATCCACAAGCTGCTCACATCCTCACAACCCATCATTCGAGGCACAGAAGGCCCATAGTTCAAACAATACAGAGGTCTTCTTGTATACAATCTTGCTTAAAAAGGAAATGTGTCAATACACTCAATAGTGTAAAATATTGTGAAACTCTTTGACATAATTGATCGTGCAATGATTTTGGTACTAACAAAATTTGTTATGAATACACCAAAAACATGAAGTTCCGCTACTTTATTCTCAACTCTTCTCGCCTTCTGGGCGAGACAAGCTAGCTTAAAGCCTTGAGGACTATTCCGCTAGCACCCGTGGGAAAGAAATCTCTCTTATGATCAAATGTCGGATGTTTCAAGACTTCTTGTTTTGAAGAATCTTACGCCATGAATTTGTACTTGATTCACCTGATAACAAGTCTATATATGAACATATGACTCTCTGAGCTTAATTAGTTATTAGTTAACAAGTCCGCCATACATACCATTTCATGCTTAATTAGCACTCTTTGACTCTTTGCTGGTCTAGTTGCATTTCTAGCTCCAGCTTATATACACAATTTATTTTTATTATTTTAAAAAAACAAAAAAAAACAAAAAAAAAAAAAACCAACGACAACGTGAGCATTTGGCTTGGACAAATTCATATGAATATTAAAACGTTTTATTTCATGCATAAAATGTATACAAACACACTCCTCCAATAACAAGAGCGAAGGACTTTATTAGAAATCAAATACACAAATGATAATACAAATGCAAAAACATCAAACTTCAATTACACGCAATTACACAAATTAAACAAATTAAATCAAGCTTTGACGAACGTAACAAGAAGAGGTTCACCAGTAGCTACACCCAACAAAATCTCACCATTCTCTTGTTCTTCATACAACACAGTCTTACCTTCATCCCCAGCTAAAATCTTATACCCACCAGTCAACTCATCACCGTACGCCTCCAACTAAAAGAAACCGGCGTCACCACTACTCGCGATGCTGAGCACCACCCGCGAACTCACCGGGTTTACCGACCACAATGTGGTATAGGCCCGGTGACAGAAGGGTTCAGGGCTTAGGTACTTGAACGCGATGTTAACGTTCGAATTGTTGGCACTATCATTTTGAAGGATGAACGTAACGGGGATGCCGAAATCGGTGTCGCCTTTTGTTGACCGCCCCACCACGAAGTCAGGACAAATAGCTGAACCCTTGTTGAACAAGGTTAGTCCGCCACCGTTTTGGGTGACGATTGGCATTACGTAGTAGTATGTATCGACGAGTAGGGGGTTGCCGCTGACGTCTACGGCCGTCGTTATGTCGGCCGTGGTGGTTGGTGGTGAGAGGAAGAGGAATGCTAGGAGGAGTAAGGTGGTTGTTGTCGTTGAGATGAGGAGGTTCGACATGTTTTGTTTATTTTTGTTCTCTTGTAAAATTCTTGTTTTGTTGAGTTAAATGTATATTTTTGGTTTAAGGGTTGTGTATTTATAGTGTGAGAGGTTCATGCAGTAGGTCAGATTTGCGTACGTAGGTAAGCGTGGCTGCTTGTTGTTAGAAAAGCGAAAGAGTAGCTCGTGTTGCATTATAATTAGTTTATTGGATGTTGCTCGAGGTCTAACGTTGGATAATATATAATGCAGTTATGCAATTAAGCCGCAATAATAGTGCCAAATTTTAATTAGTATGACCGAAAGTTATCTGGTCGTAAATTGAAGTTGTACAGCAAGTAATCGTACGTGTTGATGGCTCATAATAAATTGTGTTGTTAACATGAGGTTAGGAAGACTCAATGACTCATAGTAATTGTGAGAAACTTATGAAAACGTTAAGACAATTTGACGTGTATTCCGTCCATAAAACGGATTGTGATAAGAGCAATTAGACATAGATAGATGCATATGGATGGCTGGCTGCTTCTTGGTGAAGACTTTCTAAGTTCCGTATATTTTGTAGTACAAATGTACAATATAAGAGGATATCAAGAACAAGACCTCGTCGGCCACTTGTGCTTAGTTTTAGTAATTTGCCCAATAGTCTTCGTCAAGGGTGCGGTTTACGATCAAATTTTTGCAACATGTCGACCAGACTTATAATGTTTTATTATTGTATGCTAATTTCTTCGCCTTGGATCTCAGCCACCGGCTTATTATTGTTTTGGTCAAAATAATTGTTTCACATGGTATTGTGAGACTCGAGGGCTGAATTATCGTAAGCGGTTATCAAATGAATAGTACTGATAACGGGGGCATATTAGACATTTGCTGCCAAAATCTGGGGACAATTTCGTCAATCCACATCCAAAAACTCCCACAACCAGTTACAATATTGAACCACCTCTCCAACCACCAATCAAAAAAACGCATCGTCGTCGGAATCAAAAGCCGACCCCGGTTTTCCGACGGCTTCGTCGTCGGATTCACTAGACACCCTATGATGGGCGGGGTAAACCCTTAGACCCAAAAAAAACCCAGAAAATGACGAAATATGAAGGGTGGCCGAAAAAGGGTTTAGGGTTTCACTTCTCTTCGCCGCTACCGCGGCGCCGGAAAGTGAAACCTTAAACCCTTTTCCGGTGAGGCGACCGTTGAAGGTGGATCTAAACCACCAAAAGCAACGACAATCGGAGCAAACCTCAATCTATGCGATGGTGGTGGCGTGATGGTGATCCACGAAATTAAAGGTGATGAAGGTGGCAATGGTGGTGGCGTTCCTTGATGATGGGGCGCATGGTAGATGATGATGGTGATGAGTATGGGTGTTGATTGTTGATGATGATGATGGTGAGGTAGAGTATGGCGGAGTAAACTAGGGGTATCAAAGCAGGAGAGAGAAGATGAGGTAAGGAGAGAGAAAGAGTGGGGGAACATAAATGCTTGACTTGCAACCCGGTAGATGTATTTGGCAGGTAAGTTGTTTTTGTCCTTTAGCGGTTATCTTTACTATTCCATTGATAGTCGCTTTCGATAATTCAGCCCTCTCTTTTACTCGATGCACTCATCCATTTAAATTTTTGGTCGAAATGGGTATGTTAGAAACCAAACTTTGGCGAACATGATTTTCATTGAGCAAAGCATTTGACATAGACGGTTATTCGGGCCAATCGATTATGGACCAGGCCAATCAAATTTTTAAAGAAGCTCGCATATGGGCTGATTTATGGAAGAAACTTGGATTTGGTATTTTATGAGGCCTGCGGTCTATCATGGTTAGTCCGATCCGTCCAACCTTTTTCCAAGACATGTATCATGCTTTCGTTAGTTTGATTGACCATTGATGGATATTGGAGAGGATAGTTAAACTCGGACAATTGTATCCTTTCAACACAAATAACGTCAACACAAGCAAGTATGTAAACCACCAATACTTTTGCTTCAAAATGGCCACGAAATACAAAAGGCTACAAAGTTAGAAATTGCCACTCAGGGGTAGATTTTCACACAACAACAAAAAAAAAAGTAATATTATGGGTTTACCAAAATATTTGAGCTTAAGACATATTGTAATTGGTAAGTCCTAAAATTGGTAAGAACGCACGCTAGTCACACAAAGTGACGTGTGACATATTCATTTAAAGAACTTTTTTTTTTTTAACGAAGGAATCCTATTTATTTATTCCCTCCATCTCAAGGGCATATATCCATGGTTAAATAAATTAAATCATTGATGACATTTGGCCCCTTTTAAAAACTCGTGAAAACTTCCCCAAACCGAAGTATATAATTCTCAGTTTTCGGTCGTCCAATATCGCAAATACTATCGTACCCCGGGGGTACGAATAGAATGGTACCCCTCGGGCTTGTTTCAAGTTGGGCTTTGTTTGTTTGTTTTACAGCCCACAAAGATAAAACAATTTTTATTAAAGCAACTGGCTTAAGCAACTGGCCCAATATTTTATTAAAGAAACTGACCCAATAAAACACACTCCCTTTCCCCCTTTATTTTCTCTCTCCTCTCATAACCACCTACCACCACCACCACGCACCACCTGACCACCCCCGCCCTCATGAGCCGACCACCACCCCACTCGACGCCACCACCACCATTTGATGGGCGCCGCTTCGGCGACCCCACCCCTGAGCCTGCGCCACCGCCTCAATCGTCCTCCACTTCCTCTTTTTCTCATTTTCTCTCTCCTCCTTCACTCCCTTCCCCAGCCCCT
>JBBYHQ010000007.1:819518-830041 GCA_038382645.1 Spergularia azorica | reverse complement strand
ATTAGACTTATGGTAGGAATAATATTATGGAGAATATCTCCGCCTTACGGTACAAGTTATGTAACGATATAAATAGGAGTTCACCCCTCATCAATAGGAACAGGACAACAACTATCATTCAGTACCCTAATTACATCTTAACACATCATAATTGAAATAACAAAGATAACAAACATACTCCCTCCATTTCATTCATTTCTTTACGTTGGACCGGGTTTTATGAGGGGAACCCATGCCCAACGTAAAGAAATGAATGAAATGGAGGGAGTATGATATATTGATATTAGCAATCACAAAATGAACATTTCACAAACATTAGGATTTAGGAACTAGGAATGTCATATGTGCTGGTGATACCCTGCTTTCCTTGCTCCCTATGCTAAGAATCCAAAACTCTCAATCTCAAGGTGAAGAAAATACCAAACTTGGAATAAAGCAATGATTTGTCAATGACAAAAGAGGCTTTTTTTGAGTTTTTTCAACAGTTAATCTTTCCTCATTCCACCAAATATCAGAGATGATTTTGCAATTTCTCAAAACTTTATTCTATATTCTCTACTTCTTACAAAAGTTTCTCTAGCCATGTTTTTCTCCAACCCTATAAAAATGCATAGTTTGTTTTATAATCCTACCAAGCTAGCCATCTTTGTAATTTGTATTGATTAACAAATAACAACTCCTCAATTTTAAGTATTACTTCAGTCAATTGGCCTTAGAAAAACAATGTCAAGGTTCGGCATGGCGAATAGGATCGGCCCTATAGTCTGTCTTGTGCTCATGGTGTTGGACATTGTAGCTGGAATACTCGGAATCCAAGCTCAAGTCGCTCAAAACAAGGTTAACATCGGTTTCCCTCTTGTTATCTTATTGAAATCGATTTTTAGGACTTGTATGTGTAATGTGCTAACTCGAAGTGGGATTGTTATTCGATTGTAAGTGGGGTACATGAGAGTATTTATTTTCGAGTGTAGGGAGCCGAGCTATGAAGCTTACAGACTCGGATTAACAGCGTGTATACTCCGAGCCATAGCTCATATCATTGCCAATGTGCTTGGTGGATGTGTTTGCATACGATCTGCGGCAGATTGGGAGCGATCATCCCCCAACAGGCAAATTGCAGGGGGTGCCCTCATTTTCTCTTGGTACAATTCTCTCAATTCTTACTATCATTTCGACACAATTCCTGTAACACAGCACTAAATTAACCTGAGATTACGCCCAACGTGTTACATTGCAGGATCGTATTGTTCATTGCCTTCCCATTGCTCGTCCTAGGGACCGTCTCCAACTCGAGATCAAGACAAACATGCGGATTCTCACACAAGCACCTGTTTGTGATCGGAGGGGTACTGTGCTTCATTCACGGCCTATTCCTAGTTGCGTACTACGTCGGATCTACCGCTGCCAGAGCCGAAGAAGAAAGAATATACAAGCAACAAAGACCTGTTGGCCCTTACCCTCTTCCTACCTCCATTCTTCCTGCCTAAGCCATCCGGATTTTTACCATTTTACCTTGTATACACTGTATTTTTCCTACAAAAACGATTGTTACAAATTCCGATTTATTATTTAATCCACTGCTAATATTGTTTACCATAACAATTACTCCATCAATTGCTTAGCTTCAGATTGACATATTCAACAGAAACGAAAAGAGGCTGTGCATTTGCGCCAAAATCAAAATGAATATCTCATGTTTCAAACTTTCGAAATTCAATTTCCCCGCCCATTTAAGTCCCAAAATTTTCCCCCCTTTCACCAAAATTTGAATCACACATCAAATTCCTCGTAATAAAGCCGCAATTTTAAACCCAACAAGTTCAAAATGTTTCCTCAATGATCTGAAATTGGATCAACCGCTCACAAATCGGAAAACAACGCCCCCGAATTTTTAACACTACCGCGATTCTAAGGATGAAAACCCCCAATTCAATCGAAATCAGGCAACTGCACGTTAACGCCCAATCAATCATACACAACGATAGACACACAAATTCGAACAAAATAATTATTGAATGGTAACGAAAATTAACAAATGATTAAAAATTTCACAAAAGCCAGATCCATAAAATTTACTTCACATAACTCTCATTAACTGAGACAAATTTACTGCGTTTAAAGAACTGGAAGAAATTCTGTGTACACAACAAATTACCGTAGAGAACCAAACGAACTGCTTGCTAAAACCTAAAACACAAACGCCTAATTAAAACCCAGAGAATTAAATTACTACTCCAACTACCGTAATAATTATAATAAATTAACTTAATTAATACTCTTCTCTGTCCAAATCTAACAAACTTCTGCACATTTCATCTTGTGGTTTGACTCCAAATTGAAGCTTCCTGAGGAAGCTTAATCCTCATCAGCGGCGGCCGTCTTCTTGTTCTTAGGGTTAGGGAGGAGGTGGTTGTGGATGTTCGGCATAACTCCTCCGGCGGCGATGGTCACTGCGCCGAGAAGCCTGCTCAGCTCCTCATCGTTCCTCACTGCCAGCTGGATGTGACGTGGCACTATACGTGTCTTCTTGTTGTCACGTGCCGCGTTTCCGGCCAATTCCAACACCTACACAACCACCACAGAAAATATGTATCAATAAAATATCCCCAATTTTAGAAATTAATCATTCAAATTTCAATTAAAAACTTCAAAAATCAAAACATTAACCTAAATTTCGAAGATTTGAAACAACTCTTAGCTTCAATTAGAAGATAAAATAGCGTCTGAAAAATTCAAAATTCAAATTTGACCTAATTTCGGACCTAATTTCCCCAATTTCAGAAATCAACACAAATTTGACCTAATTTCCCCAATTTTGGAAATCAAACACACGAATTTGACCTAATTTCCCAAATTTTAGAAATCAAACACACAATATCGACCTAATTTCGAAATTAAAAGACAACATTAACCTAATTCCGAAATTATCCAGCATAAAATCAATTTTTGAGAGAAAATTAGGTAAACAATTAGAAAATTTGTTCTTGAAGATTCAGAAACGAAGAAAAAAAGGAGAGAGAAAGTACCTCAGCAGCGAGGTATTCGAGGACGGCGGCGAGGTAAACGGGAGCTCCGGCACCGACACGCTCAGCATACTTGCCGGACTTGAGGAAACGAGCGATTCTTCCGACGGGGAACTGGAGACCAGCCTTGCTACTCCGGGAGACGGCCTTCTTGGCGGAGGCGCCGGCGGAGCCGATGGATTTGCCGCGACCAGCCATGGTTGTTACTACGGCGAGGAGAGAGAAAATAAAAGGCGGTGTTTATTTGGGAGGGGAGAAGTTGGGCACGGCACTTCAGTGTATGAGGAGAGAGGAAGAAAGATGAGGTGACGATTTGAAGATGATAAAAAGAGGGATGGGGAGTTTATATAGGGTCTTGAAATTAATGAGAGCCAATCAATTTGGAGCACACGGATTAATGGTATTGGCCGTTGGATTGGATATCTAATGGACGGATGAGATTAATTTTGATGGCGGTTTGAGATCAGAGTGAAAAATTTGAGAGTTTTTCGTTGTTTTCGAATTTTTGTGCTTCCCGTCTCCCGCTTGGTTTTTTGGGTGTGACCTGAATTTGCTGATTGGGCCTCGAGACTCGAGAGGCGTATTGATGTACTGTATTTGTCACGCTAAACCATAGTTTTGGGTCGATGCTATCAAATTGGACATGGGTGGGATCATGGGAATAGTATACTCCGTAGTTTTTTTTTTTAGGGTCAGTATACTCGGTAGTTATAAGAAAAGTCTATAACAAATGAAAAGGGAAATAGACGTTAGAGAAACTTGTGTCGTTGTATGTCAATCTATGATCGTCATTGTTTAAACTTTTAATTAATTGTAATATGTGTCACTGCCACCTCACCAAACTTATGACCGGCGTTATCAATTTGCTAGCCTTGTATACGGGGTTTTATGAAGTTTTTGGCACATAACTAGTTTATTGGCCCGTGCAAAATTGCACGGGTTGTTATATGAACTTAGTTATAACTCTATTTTATTACTCATAATTAACGCAAAATTAGCACTGTAAAAAAGTTAACCGATCAGATGTGACCCGTTGTTCAAGGTTAATAGCCCATTTTTTTTCCTGATCAAGTTCTGGCCATAGATAACTCGAACCCGTTTTGACCAATATTCTTTTGGGTTAAATTTGAGATGGCCCGTTGTCTCAGTTTTTCTATAATTAAGACAAAAAGAAACGTGTTTAATTGGTATCATCTTAGAGAAATTGTGTTTGATTCAATGAAAACAATTTAATAAGTATAGCCGAATTTATTTCAGTACTTACGTTTATGTACTAATTACAATTTATTACCCGTGACCCGCTATTTTTAGGTCCGGTTTTTGTGAATTGTAGTTCATATTAACCCCGACTACTTTTTAACACATTTTTTTTAAACTCTAACCCCACCCGTTGACCCGTATTTTGAGTTAAATTGAAACAAACCCAAGATGTGTTATTTCCTAATATATTGTGCATATATTTATTACTTCCTAAATTATCTCCAAAAATAAAAT
The DNA here is from genome assembly GCA_038382645.1 of Spergularia azorica. NCBI lineage: Eukaryota > Viridiplantae > Streptophyta > Magnoliopsida > Caryophyllales > Caryophyllaceae > Spergularia > Spergularia azorica. The sequence goes on along the minus strand of JBBYHQ010000007.1, from coordinate 825,524 downwards.
GATTTGATATGATTCAGATTATCTCGTCCAAAGTTATTTCCGAAATTATCTCCTAAAATCTCAAATCCTTAATATATAACTTTGTTAACAAAAGTATCAAAAAACTCGGTTGACTTGGTGGTGGAAGTGTTATAATTGTAACTTTGAGGTTACAGGTTCAAGCCTTCACAACCTCATTTTTTATATAGTCAAACACATGCAATAATGAGGTGGCGATGACATCAGCATTGATATCATTAAATGGGTGATAATGTCATCAATGACATCACTGATGATGTGGATAGCGTAATTGAAGGCTAATGGGGTGGCTAGTGGTTAAATTAATATACTAGTAGAGAAACACTAGTATTGAAACTCCATCCCGTGATCCTCTTGACATATTTACTTACTTTTTACCATGTTCTCGGTGGAACACATTTACTAGCTCTTTTCATGAACGTGTACTTTTAATGCTACTGTCAAGTTAAGATTTCGTAGTTTTTTACATATTCTACATTACCATAAACAAAATAGTTCATAAATGTTCAAGTCGTTATCTTGTCAACCGAAGCTTCTCAAATATTATCTAAATATATATTGCTGAGATAATTTGATAAGCAAACAAAATGATATCATACGAGATCTAATGTTGTGATATGAATTTCCTCATCGTAGTTAGTCTAGATGTAGTGTATGCCTTTGGCCCTACACTCTCTCACGCTTTGGAAAAGCTTGCACCTCGTTGTCATTAACCTTTAGCCTGAGACTATCGATGCCTTAAAACTTTTTTGTTTAACTCTTAATACAAAAAAATGCAATTCTTAACATGCTTTTTAATTTTCACTACATGTGACATGAGCCTTACTGGTGTTTTGACAGTAATACCAGTGTTTTTTCAAAGGAACTATCGAAATGGCATTTCTCAATCGTAGACACATAGTTCGCGATCCGCTAGGAGCGTATCTTGGAGGTCGTTAGAGGTTGGTTGATGAAGATGATGTAACACATCAATCTAAACCAGCCTCGTAGTAAATGAATTTGAAGGAAGAAGTAAGAAAACGAGACGACTCTTTTTTTAATTATATCATACACATATATTCTTCTCCACACCAATCACATGTTTTTTTCATCCCTCTCGCATATTGTCGTAACACCCTTAATGTTTGGTTTTGAAAAAAAAAAAAAAAATTCATATAATTTTCCTTATTTAGGCCCGATTTGGATCCCTTCGTTGTTTCCTATTCTTCGCGCAGCTTTTCTTCAAATTGAGAAAGAAGATGTTACGGTCGAGTTGTATTAGGTAAGTGTTCATTGCTTGCCAAAGTTTCTACTTCTACACTTGGTTGGTCACTTGGTCATTCAAATCAAATAAAATCAAATCAGAATTATCCAAATAATAATCAATGAATCCAGTATACTTATAGGTATTAATTTGTCTAAATGCAATTCATTTATCATTACATTTAGTTTAGATAAAATCAAATCAAGTTCATTTTATTCAGTTCAATTCAAATGAAATCGAATGAGATCGGAAAAATGCAGTCTAGCTAATCCCACAAGGCCTAACTTCCTGACCAATTTCATGGCCCTAACTTTGACCACAACGGGCAAATCTGTCCCTCGTCTGTTAACAGTATGCAAACACTAGCTATCGTGCACAACCTCTAATCACCACACCAAGTCCACAACCAATATCACAAAAATCCGCTCATATTTGATTTTCCATGTGTTACCCTCTCGTTAAAGATGTGGTTCTACCTCCTTCACCACCAGCTATTGTCACACGAAGATAACCCCAAGCACGACCAGTTACACATCCTCAAGCTACGGAAAACATTATTTCCATCCAAGGCCATTAACTTTGAAACCAACTAGCTAGAAGGAGCATTGTGATGGCAAGTTCCATATATGAACCCGATTTGCGTGATTTTAGACTAACCCCAAGATATTTTGGTGAGGAATTTATAAAAGAAAGAGAGAGATGCCTAGCTCGACAGTCGACCCTATACAATTGGTTGAGAGTACGTATGACTCTACCACAAGTCCATAAGATAACCGGTTCCGACATACTGGTATTGCTTTACTCTATATCCAAGGGTCAAAACCCGTGGAATCGTAGATACAATCTTTAGAAAGAAAAAACAGAGAATAACGAACAAAAATGAGCAGCAATTCGTATCGAAAAAGACTACCCCGATATTACGAACGTCGAAACCTTTCACCACACAAAAACCTAATTCACGATCAACAAACCCAACAACCCACATCTCCCATGTTCGGCACTCGGCACAACACACCGCGCCCTAAAATCAAGGACCGTGACCTTGCAATTTGCACATAAATACCAGCTTCTCGCACACACTTTTTCCCATCTACCCTTCCGCCCCCTTCCCATTCACTCTCCAATCCCCCTTCCTTCTTCTACACTCCTCTTTTTTTTCTCTCTCTCTCTCTCTCTCCCCTCTCTCACCCACCATGGGACGCAAGGATAGAAAACCCGTACCAATATCCGAAGCCCCACCACCCGCCACCTCTATGTCCGACGTCGAAGACTCCGACACCGACTCCGACCACACCTCCGACTACTCCTCTTCAGACGAAGAACAAAATTCCCCTTCTACCCCTGCTTCCAAAACCCCCTCTTCCTCCACCGTCCCCGCCCCCAAACAACCTACCACCACCGTAGTCTCCGCCGCCGCCGACGACGACCAAGAAGATTCCGACGATGATTCCGACGACGACAGCCCCCCTCCCAAAATCAAACCCTTCCCTCCCACCTCCTCCACCGTCAAACAGCCCAGATCCAGTTTATCCAAGCCGACAACTTACCCCGTCGCCGCCACCCCTACCCCCGCCGCCTCCGCTGCCACCGTCACCGTCGCCGCCTTGCCGTCTTCAAAGCGACCGGCTTCGGAATCCGACAACAGCAACAAGGGTTCTGAGAAGCGGGCTAAGAAGGACAAATCTGTAGCCGCCGAGCCGGGAAGCCGACCAAGCGAAGCTGCGACGCCGTCGAAGCCGTTGTTTCAGAGGCTGTGGAGTGATGAGGACGAGATAGTAATTTTGAAAGGGTTGATTGAGTACAGGGAGAAGAAAAACGTTGACCCAATGACTCAAGTCGACGACTTTCTTGACTTCATCAAGAAGTCACTGCATGTTGCCGACGCCAACAGGAGTCAGATCATCAGCAAGGTGCGCCGGTTGAAGAAGCGGTATTCTACAGGTAAGCAGAAGAAGATTACGAACCCGCACGAGCTTAACGCTTTCGAATTGATGAAGCAAATCTGGGGCGGATCCGAATTCGATGACGAAAACGGTGACGATACCAAGAAGGTGGACGCAATGGAGTCTACGGCGGTGGTTAAAGAGACGAAGGCGAAGGCGAAGGCGAAAGCGAAAGTGAAGACGAATGGGGAGGTGAATGAGGAGAAGAAAGGTTTGTTGTGGAGTATTGAGAAATGTGAGAATGTGAGTGGTGGTGGTGGGAAGGTTGGGGGTGAAGTGGGGGATGTGGCTGAATTGGATTTCGGGTTTTCGAGGTCGAATTGGGCGATGGTGAAGGAAGCTATGGTGAAGATGGGGGATGGGGAGAAAGGGGAGTTGAAGAAGATGGTTGATGAGGCGAAAGAAGCGTTCTTGAAAGCGGATTTGTTGCTGTTGGAGGCGGATTCGTTGAGGCAGAAGGTTTTGGAAGTTGCTACTAAGAAGGTGTTGGAGGGTATGAGGGTTGAAGAGTAGAGTATTAACTAGTTGAGTGAAGAAGAAGGGTAAATGCTGCTGCTTTTTTTAAAATCAATAACTGTCTATGTTTTATTGGATTTGAGTGGTAATTTGTTGTTATAATTGAGTAGTTATTATGGTTTTTGGTTTTTCGGTATTATAGGTTGTGTGTTATGTAGCTTTGTTTAAAAGGGAGGATCTTGTGTTGTTGAATTTTAGTGTTGTTAATCTTGTTATTATGTCTAATTCAATGGTAATTGTCTTTTCGAGTTTCGTAGTTCTTTGCGTAATAAGTATTCTGTATTGTGTTTATTAAAGTTGTGATCTTTGTGAATTCAAGTTGCTGAATGAGAATGCAGGGGCATGGTCTAATGCCCGGAGACTCGGAGAGGGGGGTTTGCGAACTTAGGTTATGGGTTATATTGCCTTGTGTTGTTAATCTTGTTATTATGTCTAATTGAATGGTAATAGTAAATTTTGGTAGTTCTTTGCAATTTTTAGTACTCTATACTCGCGAATATTTGGTTTATTTATTAAAGTTGTGATCTTTGTGGATTCAAGTTGTTCTGTTTGTTGAACATTATCACTTACTTGAGTGCTGAATGAGAATGCAGTGGCATGGTGTAATGCCCGGAGAGGCGGGTCTGGGAACTTAGGTTGTATGTTGAATGTTTCCAGTTTGTTGAGATGGTGGCTACTGGCTAGGCTAGAAATTACTTAGATGGGGTGGATATTCGATTGTCAACAAGCTGTTGTGACTTCCTGATGGTAACGAGTCTGCTTTGGGTAAAAATTCCCAAGGGTGATTGCTAAGTTGTTGTGAGCATTGTGACTCCCTCATATGGTACCCTAAGTGATGATTAGTAATAAGCTTTGATGTTGGTCAGATTAATGTCTATGTGTGTGTGTCAAATGTGTGCTTTGGTATGTGTTTATGATTGTGAGTTGTCTGCTCCTTTGTCCTAATTGCTGCACCTTCAGCCTAATTGTTGCATTCTTGATAATGTGCCTTGATCCTTCTGTTTCATGCTTATGATTCCAAGGGACGGGTGTCACATGTTACTATTCAGCATATGTGTTTTTCTGTTGTTCATAAGTTGTGTTAAAGAGTTTATCTACATTGCATGCGAAATATTATACTCCATACAATATCCTGCTCGTTCTTGGTTTACAGCCCCTATCATTATACTTGCAGTGTGCGGGGAGTTGGTGTGGAGGAGGGAGGGAGAGAGAATGGAGTATATAGAACTTATAGAAGTATTAGAACTATGTCTAGGGCTTGTTTGGTTGGAATTCTGTAATGTAAATCACCATTACTACCCATTTAGCCCAAAATAAAGGGAAGTGAGGGAATGGAGTGGGATCCCCATTACAATGTGTTGAGAATTTAAGTGAATCAAGGTAGATTGTCGAAATCATAGACCTCACAAGTGAAAACGAGATTATAGTTTTTACTAATGATGAGTACACAAATTTCACTAATTTGTTCCTCCATAGTCCATAACACATTAATCATCAAGATCTTTAGTGGCATGTCAATCTTCCTTGTAACGTCTTGCAGGAATGGAGCTCTCATTAAATTGTACTGAAAAATACACAGATGAAGACGATGTTATAGATTATAGATTTTACAACTGAAGACGATATGGAAATCATAGATCTTACAAATGGAAGCGATCTCGAAACTATCTTACTCAAATTGAATTATTATCTTATTTAATTTCAATTTTTCCTACTTTGGACGAACAAAGAAATTTGACATTGCATTAGATAATTGGTAATTTTGGGTGAGATTGATGATTTCAATATTGTCTTCATTCGTGAGATCTTTGGTTTTGGTATTGTCTCATTTGTGAGATCTATAATCTCAACATTTTTTCATTTGTGTAATCCCAATTATAATGTAGTGAGAACTCCAATTTTGCAAGACGATTAAGGTAGATTGTAGTTTAGCTAAAGCCCTCGATGATTAAATGTGTTATGGACATGGAGGAACAAATAAGGGACAATAGTTTACTCATTTGTAAAAATCTATAATTTCAACGTAGTTTCATTTGTCAGATCTATGATTTCGACGATCTACCTTGATTCGTTTGAGTTTTCATTGGGATCACACCTAACCCCCTCATTTTCCTTTATCTTTCCTTTATTCTTCTTTCTCAGTGGACTTTTTTTTTTTTTGGTGATCGACGAAAGAATCAACACTAACTACTACTACTACTACTAGTAGTAGTTATTACAACCTCCCAAGGAGGTACGAGAATTCCATTCTCATCAAACTGCTCTGCCAGCCCCACGGCATCAACG
>JBBYHQ010000007.1:792666-819418 GCA_038382645.1 Spergularia azorica | reverse complement strand
CCTGTAACATAACATACGACTGCAGACTGATATCATGTCGCGCTCCCAAATGTCAGAATCATGTCTGTACATGTCCTAAAAAACCGTCCTCTACCTTCGACAGTTAGCTTATTAGTCTGAAAATCACAAATAAAGTTAGAGATGCTGGTTTGTATATGTAGCTGTCAAGCTGTGTGACTTACAATAATCACTCAGAAGTCAGAAATATTGTAATAGTAATTTGTAAAAACCCCTTTGTTCAACCTGTATGAAATATACTACTGTTATCTTATTTTATCAACTTCTTTCCTTTACATTTCGGCTCTTGATATTCCAACAATGTTGTAACAGAATTTTCAGCTTGTATCGATATATTTTTTCATCACGAAGTTTTGAGTAAAACAATCATATGGTAAGACCTGTAAAACCCTTAAACAGTTAAACTGGCCTTCCTAGCCCGCCTTCCCTAGGACTGTCTTACCCAAATTTTCGCGCCTTCATTTTTCTGACTTTTCTGACAGAACTAGAGTAACTTTTGAATTTAGGCCTAAATTTGAAGTCCAACAAGTTTGTTCTTCTGTGGTCATTCGCGTTAAAGCTCAGTCATATTCCTTGATTTATTTGTTGCGCGTCACTGCTAACTGTGAAAGATCATTTATTTGAACTAAATGGCGCAACATATGACCTGAAACACAACCAAGTACAATTTCCTAGCCTGAACCTAGTCAGGAATGTGGTATTGATGGAGCAAGAGTGAAGAGAATATAATCTGAGAAGTCAGAGTGAAGCATATCCCTGTGCAAATTATTCATCTTTATTCTCAGCTCTTCTTAAATTTCCTCGAAATCGTGAACAAGAAGCAGAAAGTATATGGTATCCCAGGCCAAAAATATCAAAGAATAACCAAAATTCACTAGAAAGTTATGATCTTTGATTCTATTCTTTGTTGAACCCACAATTCGGAATAATTTCAGCAGAAATACAAGACTCAGAAGACATTAGTCAGCTTAGACCCTTTTTCAGTCGATATTCTGTGTTGAATATTCATATAAGCTACATTTCCAACTACATTCATAGATTATAGCTCCACAGTTGGAAGTTGCAGTAATTTCATATAGTATATATACAAGTCATCTCAATTTGTTTTCTGCAAGTGAAGTTGAAGTCTTTTATATCATCAAGTGCCCGCCTAGAGGTTTCCCAAACGCTTCAATGAGGTAACGCCTTTTTAAGCAAAAAAATGCGACAAGGAAGCCTTACTGAAGTGTTTGGGGGAACTCCCGGTGGTCACTGATACAATAGTGTTTACAGTGGATTATAAATACGAGTTTGAGAAACGCAGGTGGGTCAAAGCTAAGCCTTCTAGTATCGTCATGTGCTCCCTAGAGGTTCCTCAAACGCTTCAATGGTGCAACGCCTTTTTAAGCATGAAAATGCGGTAGGCATGCCCTACTGAAGTGTTTGGGGGAACTCCCGGGGTCACTGATACACACAGCTCAAATTATCAGGTGTACTCTGGCTCTAGTTAGTAGTTAATAATCAGGGATACAGCTAAGTTGTAGTTTTTGCTTTCTCTTCTTACTGCTTTTCTTCTAACAAAAGCTTCTTGATTAAGCTAGATTTTGCCACTGGAAGCCTAATACATTGTCTCAATATTATCTCTACATACACCTCGTGGATACATTACTCCACTAGAGGTAAGGCATCGACTGTTGGGTACGTTTGTTGTAGCACATGATTACATGAAGAACAATCCTATGCATCAATCCAGACAAGAAAGAAACTCGACGTAATATGCTTTAGCAAGGTATTCTGCCCAACAGCATTACTGGCTATTTCATAGGATGGATAGAAATGTGGCGTCTGAACTTTGTATACTCAAACGTAGCAATGCAACAGCAAACTTTCTCCTTATATTGTCTTTCTACAAATATGGAAACTGCGTCAGGGAAGGGAATTTGCCATTTTTTTCGACATAAATGTAAAACTGACATCCTGTAATAGGTATATCGAAAAGGTAAGCAATGAGGAGATAATGATGGTTTCATATGTCGATTCTTGTTACTCGACCTCTTAAGACTTCTTTTCTTGTTGTTATTGTCGCTGTGATAATTGCCAAATACTAGCTAGTCACAGTAACAGAAAAAGAAAGTATGGTTCAATAGCAGAACCCTAACCTGTGTATATATAGAGCAAAAAGCTGTACATGCAACAAACTTAATACAATTAATTACTTGATTGCAGAACATAAGTCATAAAAGACATGGGAAAGGCTTTTACAGCAACTCTTTTCGCGGTCCTGTTACTGATCACAATTGGTAAGCCCTCTCAGTTTTCAAACAAAAATACTGATCACTTTTCGCTTCCTGCTATGATCCACATATGTGACTGATATATGTTCTGCATTTGTCATGTCACAACTGATATGTTTGTGGGTATCAGGTTTACCATTCTCAGCAGTGGCGCAACCCTGCATCAGCACATATGACTGCAGACTTACAAACTGTCCATGCATCGACGGTCACTGTAAACCCAATTGCCATGTGACATCCGCGTCATCAGATGATGGAAGTTCAACCTTAGCAGCAAAACAAACTCATCAGAGTCCAAAGGTTCCCTAACTGAGCATTCAACATGCACGCATCCATATCTAAAAACCGGAAATTTACTTTGATTATAATGTAACCCCTGCTTTGTAAGAAGATCATATGATGTCTCCTCAGAATAATTGTCACTTACTTAGTAATGAAACCATACTGATACTAACTTACTATAGAAACAAAACTTTTTGAGTTTTTGAAGTTAAAGACAAAATATGTAGCAGACCTATTACGTTGCCTAACAGTCTAGTGCGGCTGCGTGGTTTGCAGGCTATCATAGAAATGTAATTTTCAACCTTTCCATCCTTCTGAACATGGGCTGGACTGCATCATGGATACGAAAAAAGCCCACGTTCAAGTTTGTATGAATTGATCCATAACCTTCCGAATTGATCCACTAACCTTTCCACAGAATTTGACCGGATCTAGTTAATTGGGCCTTTCATGAGCTAAGCCCAGCTTAACACACAAGCCACCTTCCTGAGCCTACGACCCCCAGAGTTGAGCTAAAATTCGAACGTTGTTTAGACGGTAGTCTCCGAAACTGTCCATAATGTTAGTGGTCGGTTTAGTTGACATGTTATGATGTTAAATCATAATTCAGAATTTCCATAAATTGAAAAAATTAGAATTGTTTGGTTAGCCAAATTCATAGGAATCTCCAATTCCTACAAAATCTCTCTAGTTTGAGCTAATTCGGAACAACAATAATCGTAGTATGAGCTTCATTGATACAAACGGATACAGATTCATGTATCCATCGTTGTATTCAATAGGAACGTTATTTTACAGGTCATATTTGACATTCAAGTTAATACAATAGGAACGTTTCGTGTAGATTAATCGATCATAACGCAATACAATCGTACAAATTATAATTGGCTTTGTGAGGATAATATGATCGATCTAGGTCGAGTCTGTTAATCATTTTTGGTCAATAAGGTTGGGGACATACCATCCAAAAACCTTGTTGGATCAACTCTTGATGCATATGCAACGTTAATGCACATTCAAATACTGTAGGAAGAATCAATCATAAAATGCTGACCAATGACCCATGCATATACTGATATACATCCATTATTAATTTCTTAAATTTCTTTATCATGAGATTAGTTTTGTTCTTATTCTCTTCCAAACTCATGTTCTACCTTGACTTTCTTGCTCTTTCTACGTACAAGATTTGCTGTCCTCCAAACAAATGTACATACATTACATCACCACAGTTCGCTATCCCCAAATTCAATTGTTCATCAACATTTTTTCATTAATTGGGGTAATTTGTCGCCACAAACTCAGGCAATCAAGCCTAGAAAAAAGATCTAAGAAAGGGAATATATGGAAACCAAACAAGACTATATACGAAAATGACATTTAAAGTAGTATAGCATTACAACTATTTCGATTTAGACGAAGTACATACTCCGATTATCTGTCACGATGTTGTTTCGTCTTAATTGCAAGTTTCGACTTCTTAGACTCTATAACTCTATATAGTAATCGGCCGAACCATGAAAAAGACATTTACAACAATTATATTGTAATTAAGCAAGAGTACTTCAATTGGATCAATCATAGTGCGTAGAGAGTATGTAGAAACTTAGAAAATGGGCGATTTTTTGTTGTTCACTCGTCCTATAATCAAACCCACGCTCTCATTCTTACGTAAATCACAATTATTATTACAATTGTTCTTCAAAATATAGTATTATGAAAGCGAACCGTAGTTTCGTTCCGGTAGGAGAAAATGTAACAAGGAAGCAAATAATTGAATGAATGTCTAGAATAACAAGGTCAACAAATCTTGTGAATCGAGATCCTGTTGAAGATCGATCAAATCTGTTGAAAAATTAAACCTAAGATTAATTAAAATTTTAATAAAATTATTGGGATCATAATACAATTATAAAACTTATATGATAAGTTTATAATAACAAGTAGTAACATGTAAGGAAAGACGAAATGAAGAGAGCGGGGGAGTGGCGTTGCACCTGACAAGCACAAAGGCGGATACAGCGCATATGAGATCGGTGGGCATGTGCCTAAGGTGACATTGGCATATGACCAAAACGTGAGATTAATATCAACCCTTTTGGCTTTGCTTCTCGTTTTTATTTCATTCTTTTTATGTGAACACTCCTCAATTATTAGGGTCACATACCATCATTTCATTTCGTACTTTGGTAGGACTCTTTTGGGTCGGTCCACTCTCCCTTATTATGCACAACTCATTCTAGCTCAGCTCATCCACTCATTCAATTCATATTCATTTTGAGCTCTAGAGATATTCGACTGTAGCTAGTAGCTGGTAGCTGTTAACGAGGAATTGTTAAAATTGTCGCGTTCAACAAAAGTATTCGGTAATTTTAATATGCAAACGTAAAATGTCATCGAAAAGCTCATAAACATGTTATTATTAGTATAACCTCGTCAAGAAACTAATTAGCCGAATATGTATGGTTTTTTAGAAGTGAATTTGTTAATTGGTAAAAAAATGAAAAAGTGAGTAGAAAGCTCATGTCGAACATGGTCGATTTTAATCATATAGTGCGTTCTTACCGATTATTTGTTTGTCGGTAAGTCTTGTAAGGGACTTTGTGTTTGTCCAAAAGAAGTGAAGGCCACTAGAAAGAGTTTGACTTTAAGAGATGAGTTTGCCGTTTTAACTGAATTAGTAAGTAGTTAGAACATAGAAGTAGAGTTAGTTCTGAAATCACTTCATTGCATTATCATAGTTTTACTTTGATTTTGGTGTTCAATTATAATTTGGCCCCCCACTAAATGACATTATACCACACAATGATACCAACTCTTGGCGTAATGGATAAGTGATTTACTGATTTATAATGAACTACTTGTGCTTTTGTTTTCCCCTACTCATGACATGTTTGGCTTGTGTTCGATCAAAATCGAGTGTTACAAGATGTGTGACCAACAAGTGATTATTATTACATGCTTTATAAACAAACTTTCATTATTCACCACCAAAAAAAAAAAAAAAAAATCATATACTACTCTTTATGTAAATACACATTCTATTGTTGTCAATTAGGAAGTTGTCTCCAAAATTTGGAATTCAAGTTATTTTACATTGATCCCTTACAACAAGCATTATAACGATGTAGTATTGGCTTGGCAAAGATCGTTCAAGCCTTCAAATTGAAATTTCTACATTTTGTATGTTATCAGCCTAATAATACGTTAACATGTAAACAAACAAACAATTTTAATTTCATATATTATCTGATAGAACAATACATGTGCAATGTCGACAAGAAAAATAAGTTTCAACCGAGCCCTTTGATATAAAGGAATGCGGAAATTATCACTGCCTCTAAATGGCTAAATCCCTCATACATAGTGCAATTTACTGAGTAGTATTTGTAATGCACAAGCTGAACTGAATTGTATATGGCTGAAATAGAAAGGTCACAGGCCTCCAGCTCTGATTAGTCAAAAGCCTTATAAAAACTGTACTAGTAGGTTTTACCTGATTCTGACAACCTTCCCCTTAACCAATTGTTAGTCTGTTACTAAACATAACCTCCTAAATTAATTAATCAACAAGTAACGTGAAATTTAAGAATTATTGTGATATACTGTAAGCATCTAACCACCTTCCTAATCATAATTATGTGACATTGACCACTGTACAATGAAGTACCTGTAAAGGGCAGTAACTTCTGACAAGTTTAAAAAAAAAAAAAAGTGTCAGATCCCACCAGTGAGCCAGACGAAACTAGGAAAGCCATTTCAATTTTTTTTTTTTTGTCTTGGAGCTTTTTCCTCTGTAGTGATATGAGAAATCGAACTCGGACTTTCATAGTAAAAGCCGGAGATAGAGGTATGATCATTGCTCGGATGTAATAAAATTGTTGAACACGAGAGTGGATCGAAGATTTAGAATAACTCAAAAGAAACAAATTTTTTTTGTTTTCATTTCAACAAATTTCCCTAGCTCACAATTTAACTGCAAAAAGAATTCTGATACAAACTAGAGGATTAAAAAGAATCAAGGGAAAAAGGAGCAAACTCATGCTAATACCTTAGGACCTAATTAAACCTTAACTAAAACCTAAGAGCTTAGGACTAAAAAAACTCTGCAAATTTGCTCTCTGATGTCCTCCCTCCTGTCTCAAACTCTGCATCCTTAAACTTCCTCTCTACTTAACCTAAAATATGGTTATCTATTGCTGCAATTTCATTGCCCAGCAACTCTGTACAAAAAAAAACAAATGAACCAAGATATATGTAGCAAAATCAACTGGAAGACAATAATACAAGCACTAGAATGTAAGGCCTGATGGGGGGGAAGAACCACTCTGACTAGCTAGCGATGGCGCTCTTCGGTTTCTACATCCTCCCCATCACATGTGTGGCCCGACAAGGTTGCTTTTCGAGACATGCTCAAGTTTCCGGCTTGATGGTGCAGGTGCCTTCACCACAGGTTTCTCCCCGTCCACAGTCACGCAGCCTCTCATCTCGAGAACTTTCTTGTGGGAATTGGAGTGTATGGCTGGAACAAATGTCGGGCTTGCTGCAGGGCGGTACTCTGGGTAGAGACGGCCAGACTTGTAGCGGACACCACAGGCGTTGCAAAGGGTTTTAGGACCCAATGGACCTGCCCTCCACTGTGGTGTCTTGGTGATCTCACAATGCAGGCACTTTCTAACTTGTGCAGGTGCAGCATTATTCGGATTCTCATTCTGATTGTTGCTTGTTACATCTACGCTACCACCTGAAGGAGGAAGGATTTTGATCTTCCTCTTCTTCTTCTGCTGATCAACCCCCTTATATGAGCCATAAGACTCAGCAAAGCTCCCTGATTCGGATGAGCCAGCCGAGGCAGGCTGATCAGTTCTTCCACTAACTGATGACGACATTGGTGCAATGAGCTCAAACGTTGCACGAGGGATGAATGTAGCAGGACGTGGGCGCTTACTCCTGGCGCGTTTTTCATGACTGACAGGAAGTGATTTCCCTCTAGAACAAGCGCTACTGCTGCTCTCAAGAACCGAGATAGGGCTGGAAGTCTGAAACTGGTTTCCGAAGGAGTCCTTTTCAGATGAGGTCGTATACGATTTGTCAAGTGTCAGGCCTCCACCAGAAAACGAGTCCTCGACAAACGTTGATAGCCACTCCAACTGAACTATGTCCTCATACTGCAATGCATCATAAACAACAACTTTGTTCAGACAATTATTCATGTTTCATTCCGCAAATTATCAACCAATTGTTCATTCAAAAGAGACACCGACAGTTGTTGAGCTATTCATATTTTCATACCCATGTCAGAGTGTCGAGTTTTCTAAGTACGACGATTGAAGAGTCCAAACCAACAAACATAAGGAGATGTCACATTCACAAAACTTTAATTTAAAAAAAATCTAACCCCCCACAAAAACAAACGTCACAATCACTCTACACAAAAACATTGACAATACTGACCATACAAATGTTCAATTACAATCATGATTCCCCCCACATTGCTGGTTTCCTACTCGTTTAAAATTTACATGATGGCTACCACTATTTTTGACCTCATCAAACATTATTCAAATTTTACATTATTTCAAAATTCATACTCTTACACTACTCCTCCTATATTCCCCACGTCTTTTGTTTTTTCTTTGGCGGCAAAGTTGTGCGCTCGCTAACGTTAGAAACGTTCCTCTCAAAAAGGGCACCCCGGTGCACATTGGCATCCGGGAAAAACGGTCCCACTACAAACGTTCCTCTCATGAAAAACTTCTTTTAAATGCCAGCTGTTAATTAATAACATGGCCTTATGACATCAATATGCATAAACCCAACCAATGAGATTTTAGCTTAGTAGTCGCATCATACACCTTCATTATACCGACCTTTGCGCAAATTAAACACACGAACAATTACACCAATTACGGATTAACATATCGTTAATTTCGTAACGAAAAAAGAAAGCACCTCGAAAAGTGAAAACGACAATGGTTAACGGCGTTAAAACGGAACAAATGTTAAAATTAAACACTGTCGGTGGAGGTAAAAATTAACACCAATAAACACAATTTTAACACTAATACTAAAAATTACTGTCTTTAATTAAAATTGCCTTATGAAAAAAACTCACCGGAACGGAAAGTTCGGCGGCGAGGTCGGACGCGCTATGACTATGTCCGGCGGAAAAATCCGGCGAGTGGTCGGACCAAACGGGAGGAAAAGCCGTACAATCAACGGCGCCGGACCCGAAAATACCGGTATCAACGTCATCGCCGGTAGGAAAGTCAAGAAGGTCATCAATTTGGTCAAAGAAGTTACCACCGTCAATATCTTCAACCATGTTTGTTGTTGTCTCAACCATGTTCCTCATCATATTATCTCCTCCTCCTAATTAAAATCTCACTTAAAACTATATAGTAAAAAAAAATATATTCCGAGTTATATTCTTCTTCTGTAATCTACCTGAAAAAAGAAATTCAAGAAGAATATAATTAACAATAGGATTTTTTCTTTCTTGTAACTGAACAAAATCACCAAAGATTATATGTGAAAATTAATTATTGAGATATGGTGTGTGTATTGTATTTATAATAAAGTTTTTTTATAATAAAGTTTTTATATGCGTTAAAAAGAAAAGGGAGGAGTGGAACAAACAATGTTACTGGATTAAGTGACGGGTCAATCATGTCGTCCAGCACATTCACGCGGTGTGCCCGCATGTTACTTGGATTTTCTTTTTCTACCGGACAAAGAATATTATTATCTCATCGGACCAATTATATCGGTTCGTGATATGGAAACTCGGTGACATGTTTTAACCAATTAGTATCGAGTTTTAACTCATTGTGACTTCTATACAGATAATTCCTTTTTTTTTGCTAGAAAGAAATATATATTCATTTTACACTAACAAGAAATTGGCGAGAAATTACCTATATAAAACAGGCGCATTTGGACATAGGTAAGACGGTTTTACGACAAAGAGTAAGGAAAGTGTGGAGACATTAGTGTCGAAATCAGGATATATGGACATATTTGATGTACACTATACACTGTATATCCATTTTATTAATTAAATTAGATTTTTATTACAGTATTAATTGAGGTACCAATAAATTTTTCCAAAATGGGGGATTTTTTTTTTTTAACTTAATACTAACAAATTAAATAAGGAAATAAATATAGATACATATATCTTGAAAAATCAATAATAAAGATACATACTTTCTAGCAAAAATTGTAGAACGCGGAAAGCTTGAAAGCTTCAATAATGGCGGATTTTCTTCAGTGAATTAGAATTTAGTACCTGCAAAATTAACCAAAATTATGAGCTTTTTTCTACAATTCGAAGCAATTAAATTGTAATTAAGCTATAATGACGAAATAATCTCAACCTAATGACTCAAAATTGGTCAATTTCTTGAACATAACGGCTTTAATTTTTAACTTTGAAAGAAACGAGAAAAATTTGTAAGTTAAAAACTGGTAGTCTCCCGCCTAAAATCCGCCAGATAAAACAAAAAGAAAAAAAAAAACGACCACATTTCCAAGAAACAATGCATGGGTTTACACGGCGGTATTTCCTAGAATTTTTGTTTTTATCAATTTTGAGAAAACTTCAAAACAATGGGCGCCAAAATACAAACCGCATTACCAATTTCTTCAACTACGCTTTAAGAGCGGAGTTCAGATAACTCGAATGTACGCCAGCCTTACCCCTAATAACTAGTCGGAAATGAAACGAGAACGGTTTTCGACAAAATTGGAAAGCGGAAGAGGGGGGGGGGGTGGTGTGAGATTGAATAGGAGGAGTGAGAATAGAGCAAAGAGGAAAGGGGAATGAAGAATTGCTTACCAAAGAGTTAGGAGTAAAGTTTTGGGAGAAAAGAGAGGAGTGAGAGAAAGTTGAGGTCTTATTAATAGTGAAGAGCAAGAAATGGTTTTTAATTTTTTTAATTTTTAATTAATTTGGGTGTGTGTGGGGTGGAGTGGTGCAGTGGAAGGTAGGTGGTAGACCTTTTTTTTTTTTTGGGTTAGAAATTTTCTGAGCTGTATTCTTTTTTCTTGTTGTTGGCTTGATGTTGAAGTCTCCCAGTTTAATTATGTAAATACTGTTTAATTATTATGGAGTATTAACAGTTACACACCCACTTATTCAAAGGAAGGAAGTAAAAAAAAAAAAAAAAAGGAAAGTGAGAAAATATGAAAGTGGTGCTCAAATCACAGACATGGGTAGATCCATATGGGGCCCACTGGGCCCACATCCCATGCTACCTAGCCTTGCCTTAGTAGCTTCCCCCACCGCTCTTCAATTTATTCTTTTAAAATTGATTTTTTTCGTAGGATTAGCTAATGTTGCTAAGAGTGTTAAAGGGGTGGAAATGTAAAAGATCGTGACGTGACCGTTTATCTTTCCGATAGAAGTATTTCGTGGTTTCTTTATTTGTCTTATAATCTTTCTCAACTGAGCCATATTGTACATCCGTTTTCGTGATTATGATTAGAAATGCGACTTCACAAAATCTATTTTTGTGATTACCTCTGCCTGAAGATGGACAAATCGAAAAGATACCAAGTATATAGTGCATTTGAAAATCATTTGGTGCAACCAATTACACATAAACTTATAACGCAATAAGTTACACGTAACACAAAATTCATGATAACAATAGGTCAACAGGATAACATGGAGTATAGGTTTACCCCGACGTAACAAACTTTGACCTACTTAAAAGTTCTATACTAACCCCAGTAGCTAAGTATAGAAAACAACATTATACTCATTTATATAAAAGAAATGGTATATAAATGGAAATAATTAATAAATAAAAAAAAGATGAAAAGTGTGTTTTCACCGTCAACGGTCGTGATTCGTAATTGATGTGTTCCGTCCTTTGTACTGTCTTAAATAAGAAGATACAATTTTGATGATGAAAAAGTGATAGAAACACCCAAACTGAAAAACAAATACTATATTAAATTCAATGAAATTGAAATAGCTACGATAAGGTTAGTTTCCCCGGGAAAATGAATAATTTGAAAAAAGTATCGAGGATGTAAGTTTTTGGATGGCGTAAATATTGATTGAAAGCCGTCGGTGGGATAAAGTCATCATAATAATAAGTTCACAACCTCCGTCTGTGTTCCTTCAATGAAAAAGGAAAAAGAAAAAAGAAATATACCAAAATCCAAAATATCCTTTCTTCCTGCCATCCCCTCACGTGATCATAATTAGTACGGAGCACTCAACAAAGGCCTCCTTCCTCCTCCGACTTTATACAATGTTCCACTTTCATTTCCGCATGTATTTTTCTAAGACGGTTAGATGTGGTGGAAAATATACGTGGTAAAATAAAGAATAATAATTTCAAATAATATACAAATATAGAAGTAGAAGATCGTTGTGAACTTGTCTAGTAAAGATTGATGTAAGTCGTTCAAAACTCGCTCGAGAAAGTAACATTATTTTCTCACTTCGAATAGTAAGTACTCATCAATTAAGGTACTATTCAAAGTCAATTTTGGAAATGTTTGGCATCACTAGGCGTAGAACTTGAAATTGGTGAGAGTCTATGACCAATTGACTATTACTCGTTTGAGCTAACTTGCCTAATGATTGGAGTTAATTAAAACTTGAAACTTATCTAAACTCGTACGGGCCCGTTCGGTATCACTGCCGTTTTCAGTTTTTGGTTTTTTTGCGTAAAAATTTAGTTAAATAAGTTACAAAATTAACTTAAAATTGTTTGGCCCTATAATACTCATATAGAAAATGAAAACTGACAACTGAAATCTGAAAACCACTTTTTTTGGTTTTCAAAAACGGGACCTTGATTTTCAAAAAAACTGAAAACTAAAAACAGAAAACGATACCGAACAGACTCGTAATTTTTGTTTTGAATTTAATTATGGCTCAAGAGGCGATTGAGCTCAAAATTATATATTTACATATATCGCCGATCAGAGATTGACTAATTGATGTCACATTGAAACTCACTCATTTTTTTATAAAATTTTACTACTCACTTATTTGGAGTGTGAAATTATCTTTTACCTTGAGTCACATCAGTTTTATCTGAGTGAAGCTAAAAAAGGTTGCAGCTTGTCCTGTCTCTATCAAACAAAACCAATTTTAGATAAACAAGAAATATTATTACTGTTACTAAGTACGGAGTAAGACTGTAACTCTGCAAGTGTACTAATCTCTCAGTCATTATTCTGGGACTTCTGATTTCTGAATATGGAGCAGTAAAATCTGACAACTTTGGAGATTTAATTTTGACCGCCACTGATTTTATTTTCTCTTGTTTTATTCTCTTCTCATTTCATTTCTTATTATTCTTTATTCTTTATTATTTTTATTTTTGTTACCAGTACGTGTTTTTCAGCTCCCACGGTTTGAAACCATGAAACAAAATACGGGCCGTATACGCGTACTTGCCGTTCTTTTGACGCTTTCATATACTCATGGCTACCTGTTTGTTTGTTTTTCTTGTAGACCTAGATTTTGCGTACATCGTATTCTCGTAAGAATAATACATTTTAAAATCGAAAAAAACTTTAGTCTACCATTTTCACATCAATATTATAAGACCGGTTGATAGCGGCCTAGTAATAACATGAAGTCAATACAACTCGAGCAAAATATACAACTAGAATAATTGCGCCCTTAAACTCTTAAGTTTCAACAGATGATTGGATAAATATAAAATATGTCGCGTTTTTACATAAAACAATGTCCAATTGCTTGAGAGATTAAAAGGACATTTCACCACATTACAAAACCAACATTTGCAAGAGCGTTGGTATGACTTTGATAGTTGATTTTTTTTTTGGGAAAGATATAAAGAAAAGAAAAGAGTGAACATTGAACAAGGTTTAAAATGCTCAAAATTGAACCGACACTTAATTAGCATCAAAAGAAATTTGTGATATGCAAGAAAAGTAACCGACACTCAACACAATGTGTGCCTAGAAGTATTACCAATATGGTGTGGGCTCCTTCCCTAAATTTCAAAGGTTCTCACATGTTAGACTTTTACTTGTATTTATGACTTTCTTACTTCCTTTTTACTGAGCTACTCAACCTAAAGGAGTAGTAACTTTTTTTCGTGCTAAACTCGATTTTTTTTATCATTTTTAAACAAACGAGCGCTTTACTTGGACCTCTTACTATCCAGGATTATACTGCGCAAAGACTTAAAAGGGGTAAAAAGAAGGAAATAAAGGGAAACTTCATGTACAATTTGATTGGTTGTGGAGTAGAGACTAGATAGTAACTAGCCGTTGGCCATTAATATGAAAATGGAGTATTATAGGAGACAATTGAGGGTTTCCTCTAACTTAAACTTTAAATTAGATTCATGGTCCCCGAAATGACCATTGTGCTAATCAAACCATGGTATTACTTCCTAGTGACGACTCCTATCATATCACTTGCTTCCTACTTCATCTATAGCCAAAATATTAGCCCATGTAAGCCTAATCCTTTGTAGAGTACATGTCACAAACTGAGAACCGAAACATGAGTCGATATAGTCACTATCACGACCTAGGCTGTAACACCACAGGCACTGCACTCGATTTCACACATAAAACGTCTCAACTCAAGCAGTTAAGTAACCCGAATAAGAGGTCAAATAATCGGCCTCCCTATATTCTGCCAATACTTTGGTTGCCCTACGAGCTTATTATCCTACATCTGGGAGTTGCATAATTTCGAAGTGTGCCTCCAACATCATAATTACACCCAAAAGAGAGATCCAAGAACAAACTAGTTCCAAACTTCCTATCACAATCATAAATCATAAATTACAGACCAAGCATTTATCCCGGCATTGGGCCCTCGTCGGAATGGTCTACTCGATCCAAATCAAGAGCAAGTCGCGAGACCCCAGAAAGGGAAGCAAAAGGGATCACAAGTGCTTAGTACCAGTGTTTGCAACCATTACTTTCTACTACTACTACTACTACTACTACTACTACTAGTGCAGTAGTGCTGCTTAAACCAATCTGACATTTCGCTTACGCAGACACAGGTGCAAATTCTGCATAACAACGCTACTGACATTTCAATATTAGTGTTTGCAACCTTTACTTTCTCTTTCGTGTGATGCACCATGAAGGCTTCAAAATGATCGGCATACACAGAGAACAATCCAGATACAACTACCCGGTCAGATCTTGCGTAATATATTGAGGAAGACGAGACCATAATAGGGAAGGAAAACAAAGATCTTAAGTTCCTAAATGTAACATAAGAACTTACCTGAAATTCCTTAACAGTTAAAAAACCCTAAACCTATAATTTACGACCTATAAACTTCGTATTTGCTAATGTTAACTTCATCAGAACTCTATCCTAATATTCATTTTTACCAGTCCTTTCTAATTGTATATAAAATCAGGCTCACCTACTACTGTCTACTGCTGCTGTTTCATCACATTCCTCGTATGTACAGAAAAACATTTAACCAGAAATACATGCAGCACATTTACTCAAAAACTCCGTACTGCAGTATAATACCTGAGGGGGAGAGGATAACTACTCTAGGTAGCTACCAGCCTACCATTAATACGATGAGATCTTTACATCCAACGTCGATCCTGCTCTAGGACAAGAGTGCACATTTGGAGAAGCTCAGGATGGAAATATATAGGTGCCTCAGTCATCAGAGAATCGTCCTTAGTATGGGCGCTGTTCCTCGTCTCAGGCAGTTTGTCACCAGAAGCTGAATTCGGGGTAAGCTCAGGCATGGAGCTCGGTACTGCCAGGATGGCATTTTTTTGCTCAGGGGTGTCCTTGTCAGAAATTGAGTACGGAAGAAGCTCAGGCATGGAGCTCGGTACTGCCAGGATGGAATCTTCTTGCTGAGGGGTATCCTTGTCAGAAACTGAGTACGGGAGAAGCTCAGGCATGGAGCTTGGTTCTTCCAGAATGGCATCTTCTTGCTCAGGGGCGTCCTTGTCAGAAATTGAGTAAGGAAGTAGCTCAGGCATGGAGCTCGGTACTGCCAGGATGGCATCTTCTTGCTCAGGGGTGTCTTTGTCAGAAATTGAGTATGGAAGAAGCTCAGGTTGGCAGCTTGTTTCTTCATTGTTTTTGCTTCTTCTGATCTCAATGACCTTTCTGTGGCTATTTGAGTGCACTGATGGGACAAAAGTTGGGCTTGCAACGGGGCGGTACTCTGGGAAGAGCTTGCCTGAACGGTAGCGGATTCCACATGCATTGCAAAGCGTTCCGGGGCCATTTGGACCTATTCTCCACTGTGATGAGTGAGTGATCTCGCAATGTGAGCACTTCACCCTTGGCTTTGTATTCGAGTCATCCTTCTGATTGTGGCTCTGACCATTGGAGACGCCAGACAAAGGTGAACTTTTCGCCTTCTTTTTACGTTTTGGCTGCTCGTGCGTCTTCTTGGATGGGCTAGTGTCCAGAATATATGTCGATGGCACGAATTGACTAGCTTCATACGGGTTGAAGGTTGGCCTTGCAACGGACTGGTTCGACTTGTTGCAGAACCGACATGCGCTGCAAATCATTTTAGGCCCAAACTTGCTAGCCCTCCACTGTAAGTTCTCTGTGCTCTGAAAATATGTGCACATCCTCCACGGATGAGCATTTGGATCCTCATTCTGATTGTGGCTCTGTCTATCTGTCCCGCCACACAAAGGTCTTATCTTCTGCTTCTTACTAAGCTGCTCAGGCCTTTTCTTCAAGGGTTGAGAGTGTGGAGAACGTGATGACATGAAGGCTACACGTGCACCAGGTCGATACTCTGGACAGAGCCGCCCGTGTCCATATTGAATACCACATGCGTTGCAAAGAGTTCAGGGGCCATTTGGTCCTCCCCTCCACTTTGCAGTCGTCGTGACCTGGCAATGTGTGCACTTTTTTATGGAATTTTCATTGTGACTGTCAATTTAAGCTGCCAAGGCTCTTCTTCAAGGGTGGAATGAGTTGAATAGCATTGCTCCGAGCACGTTTCGCATGGCAAATGGGAGGTGCTCTCACTTTAGAGAGAGAGTCTTGAACAAAATTAGATAGCCACTCAAGCTGAACAATGTCTTCATACTGCAAAAGATTAGGAAAACTTATTACAGAACGGAAACACAGCACAAACAATACCTTGAATAGCATATAAACGAAATACGTTTTGAAACACTAAAATAGCTTCTCTAGAAGGAAAATACACACTACACATTCAGATACTGTACTGTTTCACTCACAGTCACACCACAAAAGGATTGGACATCAGCACTTTTATCAACAACAGTCTTATGTATTAAGCTCCCATGTTCAATTCTTCCATCTAATGATCTAAGAATTCATGTCACAAGACTGCACACTTATATGCACCACAGCACCATAACAACACTCGACATGATGACATCTCTCATTACTCATCGCCTTTAGCACGATATATGTTGCAAAAAGCAAATGCAGCAATCACCAAAACGAAATACGATACTGTAAGTCTGTAACCAATCACCTATATCACAAATTCCAATAACTATAACACTACTTGACAGTTGATGCTCTTTCTCAAACCACATTGAGTTCAATTCCTAAAAAATAGCACCTCTAGAATGAAAATACACACTGAATATTCCGATTCCACACCAACACGGCATCAGACACTATACTGTTTCACTTTAGTCACAACTCACAAGGATAAGTCAGGATTTCTACCAGCAACAATAGACCTCATGTTCAGTTCTTCGATTTCAAAGTTCACACCTTGACAAGCTTTAATAAGCGTCTACACCTACACGCACCATAACACAGCGGTACAGCACAGAACACAACAACACTCAACATGACAGCATCTCTCTGAGTCCTAACTCATCTCCTTTTGCACGATTCACATGTTGCGATAAGTGTCTAACCCTCTACAACCACAACTACAACAACAATCACCATAACCATAAGGAAAATGCGACACGGTAACCAATAATTACCCACATCAGAAAACCCAATCACCGAAACATAACTTGAAGCTCATCTTATACAA
The DNA here is from genome assembly GCA_038382645.1 of Spergularia azorica. Classification (NCBI taxonomy): domain Eukaryota; kingdom Viridiplantae; phylum Streptophyta; class Magnoliopsida; order Caryophyllales; family Caryophyllaceae; genus Spergularia; species Spergularia azorica. The sequence continues at coordinate 801,846 of JBBYHQ010000007.1, read as the reverse complement.
ACTTCTGCTCATTTTTCAACCCGAAATTCCCGTCTTCCCTAACCCTTGTAATTTTTCACAATGTCTAACAAATTGGCCTCATAACCTACAGTATTATATAGTTTCACATGTCACATAGGTATCAATTACCAAAATTGCACCCGCCTTCTACACCTTCAATCACTGGGCATTTACAATACAATGTTCCGTTTCCTTGGATTGTTAACGCTTGATTTGAATTCCTCTAATTTCACATGTTACATAAGCATCAATAACCAAAATTGCACCCACTTTCAATGACTAGACATTGTACCGTTTCGTTGGATTGTTAACGCTTGATTTGAATTCGTCTAATTTCACATGTTACATAGGCATCAATAACCAAAATTGCACCCACTTTCAATCACTAGGCATTTACAATACTAAACATAAAGTTTGGTTTGAATTCTTCTCACATGTCCAAATTAAACGTAGAAACATTTCTATTATCATATAACACATGATTATACTTAAAAAGATTAAAAAAGCGAAAAATAACCCGAATTAATCCGACCCTCTTTAGTCCTTACCACGCCAAAGGCGAAAGGGAGACCCTGGGGTAATGTTGTCGTTGTTGTACGCAATACGCAAGTCATAGGACAAAACAGTCTCATGCACGAGTGGGGAAACATTGTAAAGGACTAACCCGGACAGAGCGGTGAACCGGCGGTTGGTCGAACCGGCCGGCCGAGACAAATGCAGGGAAGTCGTCGTTGCGCCAAACCGGTGGGAAAGCGTCAACGTCAAGTTCAAAAGAACCGTCCTCAACGTCGTCGTTTTGGAAGTCAAGGAGTTTGTCAAAAAACTTGCCACTTCCAACTTCCTCCAATATCTTCATGTTTGTTTCCACCATTTAATTTACTGCAAAATTAGCAGAAAAGGTAAATAATTAAGAGCAAATTCACTCAATTCACCACAGTAAAAAAAAGATTAACATGCATAATTAATTACTTAGTGTAACTTTTTTACCATGCAAAAGTAATATAACAGGAAAATGATAAACAGGGGAAATTTGTGGTTGAGTAATGAAAAAGTTTCTACCTTTGAAAAAATTAGAGGAAAAAAAAGTGACCCAGCAAAAAAAAAATATTGAAATTAGTGTTAATATTATGGATAAGAAAAATGTAATGGTAAGAAAATAAAAACGAACCTTAAAAATTAATGAAAATGGTGGGAGAAAATATTTGGAGGCGGAAAAAAGGGATAGGTAGGTGAAACCCTAGAAAAATAGAGTAGTTTCACTTTGTGTTCTTCTGTTTCTCTGTTTTTCTTTGTTTTGTTTGGAGATTACTGGTAATCTGATATCCAGAGACTTCTGAGTTGTCGTTTATTTTTAACTGCCACGGTTAAATTAGTAAAAGTTAGTCAAATGTGTGTGGGTGGATGGGTAAATTTACTGATAACTGTTGATAAGGCTCGTAGGGGGATTGTTGGGCCAGGTATTGAAAGAGGTTGTATGTAAATATGTAATACATTGGGTTGGTCCAAAGGATCTGAGTCTGAAACGTGTTGTTTATATCGACAGAAAGAATAGTGGAGTCGACAAATTTGACACGATATATGAAGAGGATGTAATGTACTATTAACTTGTTGGGTTTGACGTGGATCTTTCGACAAAGATATGTAATATTTTTGACATGGATTTCGACGAAAGTGGTAAATTTTTTTGTTAATGACGATTATATATGCGATTAAGGTCCAATATAAAGCTTAACGGACAGTTTGTTAATATTTCCAAGTTTTAGGGACACGGCCTTATAAAATTAAGTTCCATCGACATTTGGGCCTCAACTTGGCCAAAACAGTGGGAGTTTTACTAAGAAGTCTGGGCTCCTACAAAGTTCAGTACGAAGAAAGCCGAATGTCCTAACGTCATAGCCTAGGCGTTATGCTACGGAAAAGTTTATTGCAAAATACGACATTTGTGTACAAGACTACGGTACAAGTCTATAGCAAAATGTTTTTTTTTTTTTTAATTTTTGACAGCCCTATAGCAAAATGTTAATGGTTCAATTTACTAATGGCGAGTACTCAAAATTATTGTCGTGTCTTTACGTTAAAAGTTAAAACCTGTTATTGTCAAATTATAAAATTACTGATTGAAAAACTTAAGGAGCTCATGAATTAGCAGTCCAAAAGGATTAATGCAATGAGATGATTATAACTGAGTATTTCGTAATTCGGTTGTCTGCACTTGCAATATCTCAACATGTGGCAATCACTTAAACCCGATTTTGTAATTTGCATGTTATTATGTATGTCCAAAATCCATCCACTTAAGAGCATCTCCAATGGTAAGGAAATGATTTAGTTTTGCTTGGCCAAGCCGCTTACGTTATCTGCCATACCATTGGATTTGTGCTTACGTGTGTAGTTTGCCAGGCAATGTAGCTTCCCCAAGCCATGTAGCTTGACAATTAAAATAAAAAAAGAAAAATAATTTTATTTGGAGATTAAGCAACAACTCACAAGTACACCATATGTGGTTTACCATTGCATTGCATTTGATGTAGTTTGCAATTTTTCTGAAAATCTTTCTCACTCATATGTGGCAACTACAAACTACAATAGTTGTAGTTTGTCATTGGAGATGCTATGCATTCAAAAAAAATCCATCCACTTATTAGCTAACGGTTGCGAATTCCAATGATATTTAAAAAATCTCGCTCTAATGAGTAATGCCGACAATCAACATCCCCAAACGCGTCCAAAGCTTGACAAGCATATGCCAACCCGCACCGCCGCCGCTGTCTCAGAGAGCGTAAACAGTACACACTTTTGGTCATTTTCTTGGCTAGCAACTCCCACTTTCGGGGCTTTGATTTTGGCTGCATTTTCGTCGTCTATTACACATCACTGAATTTATATACAGTATGTATCCACTAGTTATTCTTCATTTTTATGGTTCAGGAAAATTGCATACCTTGATATTTATAGCAAATAAGACATCAGTGATTCCATAAGCACAGTGTGGCCTATGTCAATATGTGTATGTCATCTCTCTTTTTGTTACGAAGGTGTCATCATCGACACGACGTATGAGCAAAATGATACAACTCGATATATTCGATCCTGAAAATATCGACATAGTACATACACATTGTTTCACTTACGATTATGATAGTCTTATGGTCGCAGATGTTCCTTTAAATTCAATAAAAATAAAGATATAGAACTACGATAAAACTAAAAATCAATCTTTGCCGAATCATTGTAGTGAAAAAACCATAATAGAGTAATGCAATCGCCCAATTTAAGTACATCATGTGATAGATTCGTTGGCTTAAGTGTCTTGCTAAGGCAGAGTCCATGCAACTAGCCCTAATTTATTACTTCATTATATGGAGTACAAAGTACAAACATGAAACATTGCTCCCATTGACATTTTATTTGACTCCAAACATTTCGACTTAAATCGAGTTAATCTCAGTTGAAATATTTCTTTAATTTTTTTCTTCCTTCTAGAAATTGTAGGGATTCGATTCTTATCGCACCTCTACGAACGAACTTTATGAATAGGCAATCTATTTTCTGTATCAAATTGTCGAAGTTTAGTACCTCAATTAATAAATTAGCACATAAAAAGCCCAGCATCAACTCCATTTTTTTTCTTTGCATATGATAAGCTTATCAAATACCATGCACATGGCAAGCACACTAAAAGTTCATCTAAGACCATCTCCAATGGGGGTCTCAAAACGGGTCTCAAAGAGGTGAGAGAAGGTTTTTTTCCTAATGGAGAGTAATTTGACGGGTCTCAATTTGAGTCTCAAATACAAATTATTTCCAAAAATGTGTAGTCTTGAGTTTTGAGACTCATCTTGAGACCCTACACTTCATTCGTAAGACTTGGGGATAAGTCTCTATAAAGTCTCTAAAAACAGAGACCGTCTCTAAAGACGAGACCCGTCAAATTACTCTCCATTAGGAAAAAACCTTCTCTCTCCTCTTTGAGACCCGTTTTGAGACCCCCATTGGAGATGGTCTAAAGTTGCTGCCTTTTCGTTGATAAAGAGTCCCTCTTAGGTTGCTTTGCGATATATATACTTCATATGTACGACATGCAACTTTTCTTCCCAATTGATTAGTGCAAGATATGGATTACATTGATTACTTCCATTTCCAATTGAGTTAATTGTTGAATATTTGTTGACTTTTTAAACTGCAATGGAGTGGAGTGTAAAGATTCGTGCATTTATTTGGATTTCTTTTCTCGTGAAATAGTAGTCGATCGATGTCATATCGACTGTGATTCACTTGGAAAGAATCTCTTTGTATTGTTAACAAGTCCAATATGGTCGATATGTTTTGTGCATTGTCGTTAAGTAGCTTCACCTTGTTAGGAGAATATAAGACCTTGTGTTTCTTGCTATAGATGTTATGGTTATGCAATGCTCTACAAGCAACGGCAATAGTAGTATTATGAGTTTCAATTCACCACTAGAGCTTGGTAATTGAGTCGACCAAGGAGATACTACCAGTAAATACAAAATTAACTAGACGTTTGAATCTGCAAAAGTCCAAGGAAAACAATAATAACCAAACTCATGAGGGAGAACTTTGTCATCCTATGTAATCCTACCTGACTCAAATGTGAATTAAACCGAATATTATTGAAATAGCACAAAAGAGAGCATTAATTCATACAAAAATGTACTTTGATTGAATTGATTATATGAAGTTGCTCAACTGTTTAATTATTCTCAATCAGAATTCTCCACAGAATTTGATTAAATGTAATGAAGAAGCCAGCAAGAACATATCTGTCAGAAAGATGTGGTGGTGCTCTCTACTATAAGCTAACTTATGGGAGAAATCTGGTTGTCCTTTTCATAAAAACTCAAAAATTTGAGCATTCACAAAGATACCATACCACAAACAAACAGTAAAATTCAGGATTAGGTAAACATACTTACTATTAGCAAATCATTAAACCATGTTGTACAAACAAATTAAGATCACCCAACTTTTTCACTCTTAAAAGTTACAAACTTTCCACCGACAATTCACCAATTCCCACATTTATATTCTCTAGAATTCAATGATTTTTCTTTTAATGATGAAATGACATTCTTTTTTGTGTAGTAGTACAAATTACATCAATGTCAATATATCATATCGCTCATGTCTTAGTCAAGAATGTCCAAAAATTGCGTTATCATGAACAATTGATTATTGTAATCATTATTAAAGTCACTAATTATATTAGTTTCATGACCTCCTCCACGTGATAATCTCACGTGCCCCCAAATGTATGCTTTCCCCTACTCGGCTACTATCCTTCATCTACCATTAGTAAATTAAGTCAAATTCCATAAGATCTTACCCCTAGAGCTTGAGCTTGACTTTAGCACCTCATAGTGGAAATCCAAAATCCATACGTAGCCGATGGTAGAGCGTCATCGGATGATATATACGTTTGTTCGCTCGTGTTACTGATAAAGAATTAAGGACACATTACTTGACGAAGCACACACGACTGCTTGTGAGTTGTGACGCAAGATGTGCATCTAGCTAATTGCAAGGTGTTGGCCTCGTAACCTCGACCGTATTCTTTAGACATTTTTGTTACTTTAGACTCCATTTTCCAACCCTATATTACTCCATACATAGCTTAGGATAAAATGTATCGTGAATATTAGAAAGTCGATATTATTTCAAAACCCTAAAAGTCAAAATCCGAACTTTTCTAAAGCATGATTTTAAATGAATTACAGTTAGCTAAGCCAAAAGATCTATGGTGATGATCAGCAGCTGATCACATATCAACATAGTTACTACAGTAGGTTGTGAAGCAGAGGATCAGAGCTAGTAGCCTAGTACAGTCACTGGTCTAGTACCCCATTTCTTAAGTGCAATGACAGAGTGGCAAAGAAACACACCAAACTCTGTACTGTGTTTTTTCAGACTCCACTTAGGAGTATTTACTTCTCTCCTCTGTTCTTTTGCATTGTTTAAGAATCTGATAAGTCCATTGATTTTCAAAGAAATTTATTGCTCTTCACATTAGAAAAAAATATTGCCCTTCATCTTCTTTTATGATAACAACCTTGTCTCTTTCTACTGTAATTTATTGCCCTTATAGTATATCACCTTTAGTTGGTTGATTCTTCATTACTCCTCCTCCATAGCCATGATTCCTCATTTTCTCTTGAAATTTGTGTCAAAATTTTGTAGGAAATTTTAAGGAAAAACAAACATTTCAGATTTCTGAGCTTATCAATGTGACATTCTTCCTTCTCTTCTCAAAAAGATCAAAACTTTTCTCTCTGAAAATCTTGTACTTCACATTTTTATAGAGATTTGAGCTTTGTTTTACAAAACCACGAAAAAAAGATTGAAACTTTTTTCTCTGAATATCTCTTCCTCACCATTTTTACTGAGATTTGAGCTTAATTTTCAAATCCCACAAAAAGAAAGGTGAGAAATTTTTTATAGGGGAAGCTTAAAGATGAAGAGTTTGGATTTTTGGGTTTGTTTTAGTTTGTGCATTAGCAGTGTGGTTTTACTTGGAATAATTTCTGGATCAGAAGCACAGTCTAGTTACTCTGAGCAAAGAGTACTTCTTCAACTTCAACAGCAGTTAGAATATCCAGATGATCTGAAATCATGGCAAAAGTGGACAGATTTCTGCTTTGTTCAGCCTACATCTTCTGTTACAGTAGTCTGTTCAAATGGGCACATAACAGAATTAACTGTCATTGGGAAGAAACCCTCTCCTTCTGATTCTCCAAAACCTACATCTTCTTCAGGAAGCTTTACTGTTTCACAGCAAACTCTGTCTCAAAAGTTCTCCATTGATTCATTATTCACTGATCTAACAAAACTCCCAAGCTTGAAAAGGCTCTCCTTAGTCTCACTAGGAATTTGGGGAGCTCTACCCTCGAAAATCGACCGCTTTCAGTCTCTTGAAATGTTAAACATCAGCTCAAATTTCATCTTTGGTGAAATCCCACAAGAGATTTCATCACTAACTTCTTTGAGAAGTCTTGTTTTGGCTGATAATTTGATCAATGGAAGTGTTCCTGATTTAACCACCTTGAAACCCCTCCAAGAGCTAGACTTGAGCAGCAACCAAATAGGTCCAAATTTCCCAACATTAGGCTCAAATTTAATCAGCATCATATTAAGAAATAATTCCATAAGGTCTCCAATTCCTTCTCAAACAAGGAACTTGAAACAAGTCCAAAAACTTGATCTTTCCTCAAACAACCTTGTTGGGCCTCTCCCTGCTTACATGCTCTCTCTTCCCTCACTTTGGTACATAAACTTGGCTGATAATCAGCTAACAGGTGAGCTCCCTAAGAGCACAGCCTGTGGGAAGAGACTCTATTTCGTCGACGTTTCGAGAAATCTCTTAGTTGGGAACCTTCCCAGCTGCATTGGGTCAGGTTCTTCCAAGTATAGGAAGGTGTTGAGTGAGTGGAATTGTTTAACCGGGTCGGGTTTTCAGCACCCTGCAAAGTTTTGTCAGAGAGAAGCTCTTGCTGTCATTCCACCAGGTAAGGCATCTGCTGGTAAAAATGCAGCAAAACAAGAGCAGGTTTCTGGGATCAGATTAGGCCTAATCTTTGGTATAATTGGTGGAACTATACTGCTTCTTGGGACTGTTTGTTCTCTAATCTGGGTTATTTGCAAGAGAAGAAAATCTGATCAAGCTCTTAATTACAAGCATGATCATAAATCTGTTGGTGGGAAATTACCTAATCGCCCTTCTCCTATCATTGAAACTAGTAGTAAGACATTTCTCTCTCTCTCTCCTAAGTATCCAAGATTATGATTTTAAGATGTTTTAATGCGTGTTATTGATCATGTTTGTATTGCATGAGCCTTGTCTGCTTTGGTGTATAGATTTACATTTCGACTTTTCATGTTGGCCGACCTCAAATCATTTTGGACCTACGGCTTATAGTCAAGATCCATGCAACTTAATCTACTTGAATGAAGAGATGTGTGGACTTCCTGTAAATGCAGAGATTAAACTATTTGTTAAGTTAGCAAGGAGAACTCACATTTATTTGGGATAAAGAGTAAAGAGTCGTTTGGTTGAGTTTTTCGTACTTTTTTATGAATTGGGATGTTCAATGCTTTGTTCTATAGTATAATCGATGGATGTTTATGTTAATCAACCCTACATGAGTATAATTTAAAGGTTGTTTAGTTGGTTTATACTTAATTGGTAGGTTAAACTTGGATTCGCGTATCTAAGTACTCGTACTTAATATGGTTGTTACAGAGTATGTGGCAAGATCAATGAGAATGCCAATCATGGGTCTCCCACCATACCACTCATTCTCCCTAGAAGAGCTTGAAGAAGCAACAAACAATTTCGATAGCATAAACTTGATCACAGAAGGGCCTCAAGGCCAGGTACGCGCTTATTGAGTTCAGATTTCGGCTTCAAGAATGTGTAGAAGAAATATAAGAATGATCATCTAATAGGAAAAACTGTAATGTTCACAGGTTTACAAAGGTTTGCTCCCAACTGGTTCAGCAGTGTTGATCAAGTGCATGAAAGTGAAGGAGAAGCATTCATCTAAGAGTTTGAATCAGTACATGGAGGTCTTTTCACAGCTAAGACATCAAAATATTGTCAGTGTTCTTGGACATGCTGTCGTTACATATCAGGAACGACACAAGGGTAGCACGATCTATGTTGTAGTTGAGCATGTAGCAAACGGGTCCCTAAGGGAACATTTAACAGATTGGAAGAGAAAAGATCGGTTGAAATGGCCGCAGAGAATGACTATCTCAATGGGAATTGCCAGGGGAGTTCACTTCTTGCACACTGGAATGGTACCTGGGGTTTTTGGCAATGATTTGAAGATGGAGAACATTTTGTTGGATGACAGCCTCACCCCAAAAGTTAGCAACTACAGGATTCCCTTGCCATATAAGGTAAACATGATTACTTTTCGGAAAGCTATAATATTACGAATGCATCATAGTTCAATTAGTTCGTGACCATTAAGAATTTCGTTAATGATTCAGCTAAGATGATGTTAATTACTGATATTCTTTCTCGTTTCTATCGGATTTGCAGGGCGAGGATCCAAATGGTAAACTAGCTTCGACTTTTGAAAAGGATGACATATACAAACTGGGAGTAATAATGCTGGAGTTGCTAACTGGTAGACAAATCACATCAGAAAGCCAAGTAGA
>JBBYHQ010000007.1:744880-779798 GCA_038382645.1 Spergularia azorica | reverse complement strand
TTTTGGACCCGGACCCGTACCCGTCCACAACGGGTCCGGTTCTGGACCCGCCGGGTCCTAAGCGGGTCCGGTTCCGGGTACCCGCTTTTTTTGCTCACCCCTACCATGCGTGTTAGCATTGATCACATCAAACTTGTGTAGTTGTGTTACCAAAAGTATGAAAAATGATTGGTAATGGCTTAATATCACAACCACTTTGTTTTGTTTCGTGGGCAAAAATACTAATTTTACGTACTAAAAATGACATTTATCAGTGGATTTCTAATAAATATTACTGTACTCCTTTCATAATGTACGTATTAATATTTTTTCTGTACGTACTTAGTTTGAAAGTGATATAATGAAATGAAGTCGTATTATAAATATATTTTTAAAAGAGAAAATTGCATTTTTTGTGTAAACTATTAATTTCACTATTTATCTCGAAAAGCTATAACAATTGATTTTACTAACACAACACATGATCAAAGTTTCAAACCAAATGTGAACTTTTTGAAACATGAACGAATAGTATCAATTGCTAAACAAACCCACATGTTTCTTGCCGATGATTTAATATATATATATATATATATTAAATATATATATATACTAGTATACAACAAAGTATCGGACTTTTTTTCTCGATTCTTTCTCTTATTCAATGGTTGATTGTTGATAACTATGTTTGTCCTTAAAAATACCTTAACACCCACTCTAATTGTAAATTCATTTTGCGATTAGTTCTAGTCTTTTACACCTCATTAGGTAAAAGACATTACCTACCTCGGTAGTCATTAGCTAGAAGACATATTGATCAAACCTTAAGCTTGATTAGCCTACCAGCTGCAGCTGTATGATAGATGGACTTCATTTTCACGCACATTGCAGAGTTTGCATTAAATTAGATAGAGATGTGATTAGTTGAGGAGATACGATAGCGATAGTGATTCTTGATTTTCCGTAATTCCATTATTTATCATTCCGTCTATGTTTGGTGTGCCCCAACATGCAATTTGTGTGGTCGATCATACTCACTAATTAGAGATGTACTAATCATGTAGAGTGTGAAAACAATAATGAATAACCTAACTCATCATCGATCAACTATACTTCTACATCAAATAACGTGATCCGTGCAATGTGAGTTTCTCTTCGACATAAAAATACGTATCAGTTTTAATGTCGGCTATATACATTAATCACTACCTCAACTAAAATATCAAAATTCTTTCATACAGAGTGAACATTAATTAGTCTCCTCACGCGCGCTTGTTGATTCTGTGTTTGCGTTATTTGTAAGTATCATAATAAGTAATCACACTAATGTTATCATTGTTTGCAGGGAATGGTGACACTAACGTTTACATCTTTTGTACCAACACTAAGACCACAATGGTGTCCATACAACGACCCAAAAAATCAAGGACTAGTACAGCTCTTAAACTCATGCGCAAAGCCTAATAAGCCACAATTAGGAGTTTTAGTGCTAAGTCTTGGGTTACTTAGCATAGGGTCAGGGTGCATAAGACCATGTAGTATACCATTTGGGGTAGACCAGTTTGATCACACTACAGAAGAAGGAAGAAGAGGAATTAACAGCTACTATAATTGGTATTACACAACTTTTACCGTGGTTATTATGTTTACTTTAACCGTGGTGGTTTATATACAAGATTCCGTGAGTTGGGTTTGGGGGTTTGGCATTCCTACAACTCTCATGTTCTGCTCCATTTTGTTGTTCATCTTTGGGACGAGGTTGTATGTGTATATCAAGCCTGAGGGGAGTGTCTTCTCTAACATTTTCCGAGTTTTCGTAGCCGCCTACAAGAAACGCCACCTTCAACTCTCCGGTGGTGCCAAGGAGGAGGGTGAGTTTTATGATCCACCTGTAATTGGAGTTTTGGACTCGAAACTTCCTCTTACTGATCAAATCAGGTAATTAATAAATTTCTCGAGTTTTGTCTTTCGTGTGTTATGATAATGTTGCACTTAGAATGCCTCGTTATATGTCGGTGAATAACGTATGTAGTGCTTACGTTGCCAGCTACTTAAACAAAGGAGCAATAATAGAAGAAGGGGAGATGGACATAGATGGTACACCAAAACAAACAAGTAGATGGACATTATGCAGCATTCAACACATAGAAGAGGTAAAATGTTTGATGAAAGTGCTACCAATTTGGGCTGCCGGGATAATATGTTTCACAGGCGCAGCCCAACAATATACCTTCACAGTATCACAAGCCATGCTGATGAACAGACACCTTGGTCCGAAATTCCAAATTCCGCCCGGTACTATTATCGCCGTGTCTATGCTAGCCGTTGGCATATGGGTACCAATCTACGATCGACTTGTCGTGCCAATGCTTAGAAAATTCACTAAACATGAAGAGGGCATTAGCCTGTTACAAAGAATGGGAGTTGGCCTAGTGTTGTCGATCGTATCCATGATCATAGCCGGCCTAGTCGAGCAAAAAAGGCGAGATATGGCTAATAATCAAGGTCACACCATGTCGATAATGTGGCTAATTCCGCAACTAGCCATGCTAGGGCTAGCGGAAGGGTTCAATTTTATAGCACAAATTGAGTTCTACAACAAACAATTTCCGGAGAATTTACGTAGCATGGGAACTTCGTTTTTCTTTTGTACTGTTGCCGGGGCGAACTACTTGAGCACCGCGGTTGTGAGTATGGTCCATGGGCTTACGGGCGGGCATGGTAAACCCGATTGGCTAACAAATGACTTGAATCAAGGGAGAGTGGATTATTTTTACTACTTGTTAGCTATCATGGGTGTTTTTAATTTGGTTTATTTTCTAATTGTGGCTAAGAAATATAGGTACAAAGAAAGTGTAGATGTGGTTGGAGTTGTTCACAATGACTTAGAGCTTGATATAGTTAAACATTGAAGAGATAAAATGAGTCTTGTTACTTTGGTAGATATAATTCATCTCTCTAGCTATAATAAGAAAAGAAATGTATGTATTACAATGAGTAATACTTAAGTTGATTATAGGCTTTTTCGATCTTGTCGTAATTATTACTCAACTTTTACGGAATTTTTCGATGAAAATGGAGAACTTTATTGTTATCACTCAACTTTTACGTAACTGTTAGTGCCTACATCGTCACCTCAATCATCTCATCCGTTAACAAAACTCTTACATACATAGACTGTGGTATATATGTTTAGAGTGGAGACGTGCAGTGGGGTTTTTTCCTTAAAATGTCATCCTTATTAACTCCTAAAGCTATATTACTAAACACGCGTACGAGCCGGCTATTAGCGTGTTAGTGCGTTTGTAAACGATGATGATGCTATGATGCCGATAGATCGTAAAGATCGATCCACATGCAAAAGTAGAGATAAGAAAGTTAGCTAGAAAGTTTAGAGACAAAAATCCTATAGTATTATCAAGAAATAGACATTGCATTCAGAAAGAAGAGAAAAATATGGATTGCATGGTTTTTTTTTCCTATAAGAGAAATAAAGCTACGTAAAATAATATTAGCCACATTTTGAAGATCAGATATGGTCTTAGATTTCATGACAACTCGATCGATCATGATTTATATGAGTCGACCGACCTATCCCTTGATATGCCTAATTCTAATTAAAGTGTTGTTTTATCACTAATCCAGAAACATAAAGTCTCGTACGCATGAACTTGTATTTGCTAGCTAGCGAGTGCATGGAACTTACTAATAACTACGTCGTTTTCCTCTAGAAGACGTACCCTTATATTGCATTGTTAAAGTGGTGTTGACTACATCTACATATATGATTGCATGCATGATTGATATGACGATAGTTTGGTATAGAGATGATATGACATTATGAATTTATGATGCATCATACTTGCAAAGAATAGAATAGTTTGGTGTAGTTATTAACTTTTATGATAAGTGCTAATGGATCGAAAGAAGTTTTGTTAACTCCAACACTTTGTTGGGCCAAGTACGCATAAGACAAATAATAGAAAAATGGTGAGCCTTTGAATGAAAACTAACCACACCATTTTCTCAATTCGTCTTATGAGTGCTTGGTTTCATCACATGATGGGGCTAGCGAACCTCTATCAAGAGATATTGACTGGATACTAGTACTGCAGATTTCAAATTTGAACCAAATTGTATCATTATATGTTTTTGCGACTCATAATCATGAGAAGATACTACTATATGAAATGTTGTTCTTTCAACTATTATTGTTATAGCTATTGTATATGATATGATAAGCTTTCTAATTTTATTTAGAAGCAAAAACAAAAGTACGAATAGCTATTGTTTAAGGGAATTGATCCTTCGTACTTCTGTAGTGTAGGGGAGCATAGCACGAGAAATGTGTATTCGTAGTCAATATGGCCCGGTATAGAAGAGCCCCTTGGCCCCCTTCCTCCTCATTTATTGTTTTTAGTTTTTTTCCACCCCCTCGTTGATTTTTACGCTCCTCCATATAATAGAAATATAAGAAACTAACTCGGATAAAGAAGTTATTAACTTCGGGAGTCGCTACCTATTGTTTGAGCCTTTTTTATACCAGGCCATATTCCATTTTGGGGAACATGTTAAATCGGCATCCCGTAAGTCCACATTGAGTATCATTTGTGGCCTTTGGGCTACTAGTATGCAACAACTATGAGCTTGATCACTATTGGGCCTTGGGCTAGCGTATAACAATCATGGACTCGTTAGCAACCTAGTTAAGAAAAATGATGTCGTTGGACTTGGACTAATATTTTTTATTTTTATTTTTAAAGTATATCAACAACGAGATTAAGAAGATACGAAGTACAGAGAAACTCAGCTCATCAAAACTCCATTTATTTAGGCAGCATGGCATAAGTCGCAAAAAAATGCCTCGAGCCAATGTACTAGACTACTAGAGTCTAGTAGAAGCTGAACAATAAAACGGTATAAACCAAGGGAGTATGAACCGAGTATCGTGAAAGAAAGAATCAAGAGAATAAGAGGAGTATGCATGACATGTGCGAGACAATCACTTATTCACATAGCCAAAATATTGGCTAATGAGATGATACAATTTCATTTATTGAGATTATATCTTCAATGGTCTCCGTTGTCACTAAATTTCAGTGTGCTTGTAATTCTATTAAGTGCGAAATTTATACGGAGTATGTTAGTGTTAAAAATATTTCAAAAGAATAATTACATATTCACAGGTAAGGAACAATGAAAGGGTGCAAATTGTGAAGCAGATGATCATATGACATCGCACCAATATTTTAATACAGAATGTACTAAATATCCGATACAGAAGTAATGATGTCGAGAGAAATATCAAAGAATGAGTAGGAAAGGAGTACGCAAAAGCAACTGCAAAATATCTAAGCCAAAGATGACGCGGATGGTATAGCCTGACAAGTTAGGTTAGATATTTTACGAGAAAATATCATACTTACACGTGGTTCTCACTTCTCCACCGTGGCCTGTCTTCTTTACCAACTTCCCAATTTGCCCCTGCCCCTCTTATACTTTCCTCCTCCATTCTATCTTCTCGTACACTTCTATTAAGACTAAACTTTTTTCTCTCTAAAGAAAAAAGACTAATTTTTTATACCATCTAGTTTACTCCGAAATCAAGTGGGATGAAGTCGCACAAAATTTAATACTCCGTATTTTGGTTTTAGTCAGTTATTTTTTATCAGCTTTACAACCATATCTGTAAATTTTAAGGATATTTACTCAATGCTCGAGTGATAAACTATTAACATGTGCTACAATATGAAAAAATCTTGAGTGAGAAGTTATTACTCTGTAAGTACAATTGAAAGGCTGAAACAAATGTAATACAATACTCTACCGTATGGAAAAACTGGCAATACTTATAATACTATGGAATAAACGAAAGATTGAGTATTTTCTAACGCTCACTTTATTGTGAGTGGGTGGAAGCTAAGCAAAATGATACATTGAATCTATCAAGATTATTATTGTAATTCAAATATATAAATAGTTTCTAAAGAAGCCAAATTTGTCTTTTAACAGACACTTTTACTTGACTTGTATTAGGTTGACCAAATGGTTACAAGATCGATACCGAGATCGTCCCAAGAGGACAGGAAGTAACAAGGGCAAATCCGTCCGAAAGAATATCTGAAATATATACTTAGCTGAGAAGACCAAAGGCCAAAGCACAGAGTAGACACATTCACGACATTCACAAAGAAAAAAAAAAAGACAAACAAACATAGAGGAGAGAGAGAGAGAGAGAGAGAGAGAGAGAGAGAGAGATGAAGAAGGGTCATGAAAGGTCAGTGATGGCGGTTGATGAAGAAGAAGAAGAAACCCTTTTAGCCCATGCTAGTAAAAGACCAAAATACACCCAGAAAACAAAGGATTTGATACAGAAACTGGCAATGAATCGTGTTGAAGAAGCTGAAGATGAAGATGAAGAAAATGAAGATGAAAATGAAGAAAATGATGGGAAATATATGTACAGCAGTAATTATTTTTACTATCCACAACCAATGCCAACATCAATCGTTGTTTGTGATGCTCTTGAATCTGATTTCCCCATCATTTATGTTAATACTACTTTCGAACTTTTTACTGGTTACCGCGCTAATGAAATCCTTGGCCGCAATTGGTGAGTCTTCAAGTTCACTCTACTTTTTTTTTTTTTAACTCTTTTTACTTATTTACTCATTTATGTTGTAAATTTTTATTATTTGTTTAATTTGATGGGTTGTGTATTGATATGGTAATTTGAAGATTTTTACTGTGGGTGAATTGTTAATGTCCAATGCTTATGCTTGTGGTAATTGTGAAGGGTAGATTTTTTGAAGCACCAATAAAATGTTGTGTGTTGATTATCAAGTTGAAATCTTGTTGGGTAATTTTTGTGATGTTCAGCTGCATTGGGTAAATGGGGTATGGTTTGTGATGATTACAGTATATTTTTGTGAATTTTCATTGAATTTTTTATTATCAAGTTGAAATTTTGTGGGGTGGTTTTTGTGATGTATAGCTACATTTGGTAAATGGGTTGTGATTTGTGGTAATTAGATTAATTACAGTATTTTGTTTGTAATTTTTCATCAGATTTTGGATTTTTGAAGGCAATTTTGACCAGAAAAGATCTTTAGTTAGGTGATAGTGACTTATGAGTTGTGATATTTTCATGAATGAGAACAACAAGTGAGGTATGGCCGTATGGGTTGATGATAGAGAAGTTCTTGACCTCATACAATGTTTCAAAAGAAATTGGATGTAACTTGTAAGAGAAGTGATTCGGTGATAGTCTGTGATTGATGACATTTACTAGGGAGAGGATTTTTGTGGTGTGTATGCTATGCAATTGTGCATTGTCTGCATATAGTTGAATGTTGATGATGGTGTTTTCGAAAATCGTTGGAGTGGTGGAATTGCAATTTGGAGGAGAAAGATGATTTTTCGGGGTAGGGGTTATTATGTAGGAAAGGCTTCGCCTTTTGCTTCAAACATTTACGAGTTCAGATAACGAGTAGATTAACATTTCGTGACTTAGATCCTTTACTTAGGACCAGTGGATGATAGACTTATGTGTTAAGTTTCTGATACATTTGATAATTTGGGGTCTGCCGGTGTAGTGTGAATTGTAGGATGTTATGATCTTGAGGCTTACCTTTTCATAGTAGTGAGATGAGACTGCTGATCTTATTGAAATCCTCCGATATGTAGTTATGAATTTGGCATTATGTCTAAAGTTGACCTGCAAGATGTCTCTGTATGCAGGAATGCGTTATACGGAGTATTGAAGTTGTTTTTGTTTTGTTGGGGAACAAATGGCCGTGGGGTGTTCATTGAGTAGCATTCTAGTGATCATAACTTAATCAATCTGATCTGAGAGCCACTTCAAAATTGATTACAACTATGTAAATAGGATATCTTGAGCTTGTGAGCAGAATATACAAACTGCGAGCCTTTCTAGGGTATCTTCCAGAATTGTTCACAAATCATTCACTTGGCTTTTGTACATAGAGTTAGCCGTATGATATTTTCTTTCTCAATGTTCCATGAGTTTTACTGATTCCATTGCAAATTTTTCTCTCCAGTCGTTTCCTACAGTATAGAGACCCTCGAGCTCAAAGAAGACATCCTCTGGTGGATCCAGTTGTCGTTTCTGAGATGAGACGATGTTTGGAGGATGGTGTTGAGTTCCAAGGAGAGTTGCTCAATTTTAGAAAGGATGGTACTCCTCTGGTCAACAGGATGAGGCTTCAACCAATTTATGCAGACGATGGCACTGTTACGCATGTCATAGGTATTCAGATATTCTCAGAAGCAAAAGTAAATCTTAACCATGTTTCTTACCCAGTGTTCAAACAAACATGTGATCAGCAATTTCAACATGAGGATGAGCTCTCCTCGAAGGGTGAAGACCTGTGTGGAATTCTCCAACTTCCCGATGAGGTCTTGGCTCATAACATATTGTCACGCTTGACTCCAAGAGATGTAGCATCCATTGGATCTGTTTGCAGAAGAATATACGAACTAACAAAAAATGAGCATGTAAGAAAGATGGTTTGTCAAAGTTTGTGGGGCAGGGAAGTAACAGGTAACTTAGAACTGACGACAAAGAATTTGGGATGGGCTCGCCTGGCCAGAGAACTCACCACCCTAGAGGCTGTTTCATGGAGGAAGTTCACTGTAGGGGGTTCTGTTGAGCCTTCACGTTGCAATTTCAGTGCATGTGCAGTTGGGAACCGACTAGTTCTATTTGGTGGGGAGGGCGTAGGCATGCAACCAATGGATGACACATTCGTTCTCAACCTAGACTCTGAGCACCCAGAATGGCGCCGAGTGATTGTTGAGTCATCTCCTCCTGGACGATGGGGCCACACTCTTTCGTGCCTGAATGATTCTTGGCTTGTTGTATTTGGTGGCTGTGGTAGGCAAGGGCTGCTTAACGATGTCTTTGTCCTCGATTTGGATGCCAAACAGCCAACATGGACAGAAATATGTGGCGGGACCCCTCCTGTTCGTCGGTCTTGGCATAGCTCTTGCACCATAGATGGCTCCAAGTTAGTGGTATCAGGGGGTTGCACAGATTCTGGGGTGCTGCTCAGTGACATGTACTTGCTTGATCTCACGACAAACCGACCAGTTTGGAGAGAAATACCAACCTCATGGTCTCCTCCCTCTAGTCTGGGCCACTCACTTTCTGTCTACGAGAGGACAAAGATATTCATGTTTGGGGGACTAGTGAAAAGCGGGCAATTGAGGCTACGATCAGGTGAAGCCTATACTATTGACATAGCGGCAGAAAACCCGCAATGGAGGCAATTAGAATGTGGTGCTCTAACAGGTATGGGCTGCCAGGATGGAGTAGTTCCTCCTCCTAGGCTCGACCACGTTGCTGTGAGCATGCCCTGTGGTAGAATCATTATCTTCGGGGGCTCAATAGCCGCTCTGCATTCACCGTCTCAGGTTTTCCTCCTGGATCCTTCAGAAGAGAAACCATCTTGGAGGTCCCTTGATGTCCCTGGACAGCCACCTAAGTTTGCTTGGGGCCATAGTACGTGCGTGGTTGGGGGTACTCGAGTCTTGGTGCTGGGTGGTCATTCCGGTGAGGAATGGGTGCTGAATGAGCTGCACGAACTGTGTTTGGCTACCAAGCATGACTCCGGTATGTGATCGTGCCATTTTTATGGGCTAAGCTAGGATCAATCTCGTCGGGTGATCTTTTGAGCACATAACTCTGGAGCAATGTATATACTTGTTCATCTTGTAATTTACTATACCCCATAGCTTTTTAGTGAGTTTCACCTTTATTTTTTATTTTTATTGAGTTTGAGAGAACTACGAATGCGCTTTCATCACACCCATTTGGACTACCACTGCATTATTTTTGATTCTGTACTTGTTTAGTCCACGAAAACTACTGGGCTTGTAAGCACTTTGCCTTGGCTGGCTTGTGGCGAGTCTGGTGACTGTGTGAGTGATTCCACTCAGCTACGGAGTTTCTTGATCGGTACACGCCACGGTTCCAACTCGTCTGATCAGTGGTAGGCTGGAGCCACGGGACATGATCCTCGATCTTGGCCAAGCTTCCCTGAGTCAAGCTCAACCCTTCCCATGCTTTTATGTGGCATCCTGTAAAGCTTCACGCCTTCACCTCTACTCATTTCAGCGTCCAAACTAGCTTGAATCAATCAAGATAAAAATTCGAGACAACGACTTTTGATATGTTTTCCCACTTGTAAAAACAAACATAGTATAATGTCACTGAGTAGTCGGCCATAAATAAAAGCATTCTGGAAATCACCAGCTAAATGTGGCATGAGAATCTGAAGACGCGCGCGTCATGCAGTTGGAAATGCATTTATGGAGAACATAGCACATGATAATTGGTCTCAGTTGGGATAACAATTTAGTAGGAATTAAAGCTATGAAAGTTTGGATCCATTCCCGTAGAAGACATTCAACCACCCAGCTATGCTAAGACTATATCTCATACCTCAAGAGCAGAAAGACAACGGTTTGCTCTTCTTTAAATCATTCGGGAACAGTGAAAGGATTGTAGCAAAGTGATCAGAGAACATAATTGGATGATGCTGAAGAACGGCATCCGCGGCTAAGAGCAACGCTGGGGGATCGGAGTAGCCTAAGCTCTATCCAGTCTATCCTTGATAAGCTGATCATCTTCTCTCTATTGTTTGACCACGTGAATCGAGGCCCATGGAACCCGACGAGATTAGCCGGCTCACAAAAGAAGAAGACCTCCACTAAGGGCGACTGTATCAGAACCAAAACAGAAATCAGTTGTGGAAGCCTCTTCCTTCTCTATTTTGACATCGCTTGTGTTTATTTGGAAGCCTTAAAATCAGTTTCAATTTAGATAAATCCGGTGTGTCAGGGGACGAAGGTCACAGGGTTCTCAGGCACATGGCTTGTTGTGGAACCTAAATCCTTAGTTTTAAAAGTAGGACCCACCAGGATAGGTAGTGCCGAGATGTTGTAAGAGGTTGGTGAAGAGGTCACAATTGTGATTGATGGGCTAAAAGGTATCAAAACTGAATTGTAGGAGGGTTCAGGGGACATGTGAATGTTTGGGGATGATGTGATATTATCATAATTAAAAAGAGACAAGGGAGAGAAATTGCCCGAGAATGCTAGTCATTTATTCTACGTTGAAGTATGATGAGATATGCTGGTCATTTGTTCTATGTTGAAGTAGACGGAAAAACTAGTTGAGCGGACGACCCATCTCTGATGAAGCCAATGATATACGAATCATGTTTCTCTATCAGGTACAGCAGCATTGCAGGAGTTATGGTCAGGATCACAACAGGAGATCTTACCATACTTTGGTCAAAACCTTGTTTCTCGATGGACATATAATGTTCGTCAGCTTCGATCAAATAGGTTCAGATCTCATTAACTATGGCAACTGCATCATGACGATGAACAACCATTAATAGATAAATTTTTACTAATCCCAATACATGTCAGCATATAAATCAAACAGTGATTATGCGGTCGATTGAGTTATGATATAAATCCATGAAACTATGAGTTGATGACGCAGATCATATTATCACGTTAAAATCAGCATATATAATTTTTCCCCAAATTATACATATAAAACTACGTAATCTTACCCTCTGTGTTTTGCGTGTGAGTTTCAACAAGCAATGGTAGGATCTTCTCGACAACAATATGCAACAACTTCTCTCGGTTTTGGGTGGAGTCCCGAAGGTTGTGGGCGAGACATCGACCTGCCGCCAGCGGAGTCAGACGAACACCCCGGGACACACGCTCAGACGACATGAAGAGAAATTGGCCGATGATGCCAAAAGACAAACGTGTGTCAGACGCGAAAGTCAAAAGACTCCGGACAACCTCAAAGATAGTGTCTGACGTACTAGATAAGGGGAGGCGGGGGTCGTACCAAGTCGAAGGTGACAATGACCTCTCGGTCTGGGTACCAAGTGAAGAGTGTAAGAAGTGTAGAACAGAAATGGAAAAAACAAAACTGGAAAATGTTTGCGCGCAACATGGTGTCGGATTGGAGTGAACAAAGAAAATAAGTGGGTTTAGGGGAGGTTTAAGAATGACAAGAAGAGGACCTTAGAAGAAAAATGGGAAAAATTTGCTTATATTATCTGGCGGACCGTTGAGAGAAAATCATCAAGGGAATAAAGAGAGAGGGAAAAGGTTTTCCTGGTTACCAGTGTGTTTTGGCCTTTCGCCAGCTTATACATTTCGTATTTTTTTGGATATACCCCTATATCCCACGCTTATGCTGCACACTTTCTCCCTTCGAAGTTTAAATTACCCTTGGTCATGGGACCCATGTTACCCCTTGGTCCTAGGACCCATGAGTAACATGGTAGAATCTTCACATGATAAAGCGAGAGGACCACGTCTAAATAATCTTATTTATTAAGTTGGGGCCCCCCACACATACTATGTGATGAGAAATACTACCATGATTCAATTTCGATAGTGTGGTATAATTCGCTTAAATTAAATGGGCACATTTGTAATTCATCAATTGCGAGTACACATTAGCATTACCATGATATCTAGAGTACAAAATAACCATCATTATTGTTTCCCTCAGTGCCTACAAAGATCTCCTATACTGAGGTAGAAACGCAATTAATGATGCATCTTGGAATATGGAATGTTTGTGACGGTTTACTTGAATTCGCCAAAACGGGGTGTCTCCATGCGCATACTATAAGAGAACAAGCTTGAGATAATCTATCCACTATACTTTGCAAGCAGTGAATCTTAATTATGGCCATCATAGAGATTAGATTTGACGTGTAAATAAGGATAGCACTACGTATTAGGCATTTTTTTTTTTTTGACATATAGTAAAAGAATAGGTATACAAGAAAGAAAATTAAAATCTAAGCTAATTTAAGTTGAAGGGGGAGGGAGATAAGAGGTTAAGAAGGGACATATCACTCCTTTCCGACAGTCAGTCGCAAGTTTGTGAGCATTGCTCACATATTTCCGATCAACCTTGAAAAGATTGCAGCACCGCATTGCACCCCCGAGCCTCTGAAGGTGTTGAAGAAGCCAATGCACACTCACATCCTGTTTACTGTCACCCCTTAACAAGTAAGACGGCTATCCTAGGTTATGGTACACACTACACAATGTTTTCATGTCAAATTGCTCCATTAAAAGAATACGACAATTCATTAACGTACCTAGTGCTCGTTTTACTTTCAATCTCTAACTTCATGTCAAATTTGCATGCCTAATGGTTGCCATTGTTGAGTGTTAGTACGGTAATAAACTTTTACTCTTGTTGTTTTTTTTGCGCTTTGTCCAGGGCGGACACCAAGAATGCTCCTATTGTTTGGTAACAAAAAGCGCCGTGCACCCATGTGGGTTTGAACTTGACTTGAGGCACACACCACAAGCTTTAGTGACGACCAACAAGAAACTGGAAATTCTCATGAACTCTCAATTCCCATGATTTCGGGCAACCAAACAACTCGAAATTTTGTAATTAATGGGAATTCTAAATCCCTAGGATTTCGTTTGCCAACCAAACGACCACAGCTTTACAATATGATTGACCGAATTTCTTTTTTTTTTTTTTTTTTAATTAAGTACTCTATAACTTCTACAACCTTTCACTCAATCAATAAAAATTCATTCAATCAAACATTAAAATAATCTCGATGAGGTAGAAACGATGGTACTATTCAATAGTTTGTACTCGTAGTCATATAATGAACAATTTAACGAAATAATGCTCGAAAAAAAATGTTAAACAAAATGGGTGGAAAAAAAACTTGTTCAACTAAATGGGGTGCACGTCACCCATATATAAAACCGCCACGACCCTTGGAGGTTTTAAGACTAAAAAAAAATAATTTTTTTTTTGTGAATAGTAAAACCCTCCACGGGCCGTGGCTGTTTTACATAGTGTAAAACCGGCAGGGCCCGTGGCGGTTTTAATGTTCACATTATTTGAGTTTTTTGTTTTACTTCTCACAAGTCCTAAAACCGCCATGGTCCGTGGCAGTTTTACAAATAGGTGACGTGCACCCCATCACGTTGAACAAGTTTTTTTCTAACCCATTTTGTTTAATATTTGTTTTTTGAGCCTTATTTCAAAAAATCGTTCTCATATAATGACTTGTTAGTTACACCTTGGTGCAATTGTAACTTCGCAAAACGCCGCTGCAATACAAGTCAGCGTGTCCTTTACACTTCATCTCTTCACTCCCAAAAAAAACATATATAAGCTGCACAACAAGGGTTTCCACTTTCCAGTTTATCCCCAAAAAATGCCATAAAAACTTCCAAAGTTTCAATCTTTACACCATAAACACCCCAAATTCCGAAAACCCATTTCATTTTTATCACCCAAATCCCAGAAAAACAAGTTTAACGATGGACCCACCACCCACTTCACTCCATATCGCCATGGCAGCTTTCTTTGGAGCTTCATTAATGGCGATATCAGCCTTCTTCATCCACAAACGCAGCGTTGATCAAATCTTGGAGCGTCTCATTGAAGTTAGGCGCAGAGTTGTGGTGTATTCAGATCACAGATTAATGGATGGTGAAGAGGAGCTTGAAGAAGAAGCTATTGTTGAAGAAGATGATGAACAACTGATTAGAAATGAAGAAACAGAAGAAGAAGAACAACTTGAAGAAGAAGCTATTGTTGGTGATGATGAGATATTAAATCAAGGGTTTGTTGATGTTGAAGAAGAAGAAGAAGATGAAGATTATAGAGGGAAAGTTGAAAACTTTAATGTGAATTTGAATAAGGCTATTTCTTATGGGATTTCTTCATCTGTTCCTAATTTTGGTAATGGGTTTTCTAAGTTTGATGATGATGATGATGTGTCTGCTGCTCCTGCTTTGTCTTCTTCTCTTAAGGGTGAATTTTTTCTTAGAAATGGTATTGCTCTTTCTCAGCTTTACTTATGTAATCTTGTTGTTAGTTTGTTTATTTGAGCTTTCATTGATGTTGTGTGTAGTGTAAGATACCCAAAGGTAACTGTTTAGATACGAGTGATGGTCTCGTATGATGTTTATGTTAGTCGACCCCAAATCATTTTTACAACGAAAGCTTGTTGTTGTTGTTGTAGTAGACAGGGTGACTTTGGGGTGTTAAAGAGTTTTAACTTATTACTCTGAAATGATTTTATCTAAGTTTGTTATCAGTTATTTATATTGATTGATTAGGAAGGGAAAATGAATGTTGTAAAGTAGTGGTTAAACGAGTGACAGTCCCGTATGATGCTCGTGTTAGTCGACCCTAAATCATATTTGCGACGAAACCTTTGTTGATAATGATTGATTAGGAAGGGATCATGAATGTTGTAAAGTAGTGGTTAAGGCTAAAGACATGGGTGCATTAGTATATCAGGTCCCAATTTGGAATCTCCCTCCTTTGGTTGTACAGAACTGTAGTCTGGAGATGGTAGTGGTTGCACCTTATAGTATGCACGGATACAACCCTTCTCTCCAAAATAGGCAAGGGAGTGATTGTGGTCTTGTAATGTTATGTTTGGAATCGTTGGACGAACTCTAACTTTATGGCTTTTAATTTGATGTTCAAGGACGAAACTAGAATTGTTTGTAGATAAGAAAACGGTATCAATGATAGAAAAAATTCTCCTAATATCGTAAACCTTTATGACTTGTTCCCGTTTTAAGTCATTCTGAGGAAGCTTTCTTCAATGTTCAAACAATTAAATATTTTTCCTGCGCTGCTCTCTTATCTTCAGGGGACGTTAGCTCTCTGGGGACTTCTGCTTCCAATGCTGCAATCGTTTCTGAAACTGTGAACGAAAATTCATCTGGAAACACGTTGCCTTCTAATGGGCAATGTAAAGAGCCTGAGGATAGAGATGTCATTCTTATACAAGAGAGCATCAAGAATTCTGCAGAGTCTGTAAGTGTTTTGTGTTGTGTATTCTAAGCTTCTTTCTTTACTCTTAAAGGCTATATCTTGCCGACAAATTTATCCTATTAGTCTACGGGAATAAGTTCTGTTCTGTCTACTGTATTCTATAAGTAGAAATTACAATCTGGCCAATCTCAATTTCTTATAGCATATGAGACCATTGCTCAGAAAGTAAACTATGCCAGCCTCCCAAGTTCATAGCATATATCATCAAAGTTTTCTCTGCGATATATAAGTTACTTCTCTTAAGCTAGTGAAAAGTGTCTTGAGTTATTAGTTACATGAACCTGCAGGATGGTAAGTTAGCTGCTCAGAAGGCTCCTGCTGTGCCACAGACTCAGAAACGTAGAGTTGCTGCTTGCGAGAGAAAAGCTATCTTAGATTTGCCTGCCAATGTAGAAGTCGATATGGCCCCAACCGAAGGGGAGGAGAATGACTTCAACACTGTTCTACCTTTGAAAGCTGCCATACCTGGTGAGCTGACTATCCGAGCCCTGAATGCTAGCTTCATTGTTTAGTTTTTTTATGTATTTTACTATCTCCCTCTGTAGAATGTTATGTTTGCAGGATACATCTGGTTTTTCTGTTTGTGAAAAGTGCCCTTGATTCTAATTTGTTCTTGCTTTATATTTTTTTGGTACTTTAAACTATAGGAGTAGTTTAAATGCTGTGGGGGTGGGGATATGAGGATTCGAACCCGGGACAACCCGAGGCAGGATGTCTTCCCAACCACTAGAACTACCTTAATCCTCTGTTCTTGCTTTATATTGGCTCAGAGGCTGTACTTGCAATTCAGTGTTTGATCTTGCGAAACAAGCAGTTAAAGCTCCCAAAGATAGCAACGCACTAACTTGTCAAAAGCCGGACGCAAGAAGTACTTGCCTCAGTGGCATTCTTTAAAACTATTTTCTGGCTTATTTGATAAGATATCTGGAGTATTAATCACAGAAGAGTGCGGTGACCTTCCTTTTGTAGCTTGTAGTTTGTATGCATTTCAGGGGTGGAATATGTTATTGCTGTCATGTTCTATGATGTGATTTTCATACCTGAGATCCTGACTGCAGAGGCCTTTCTATGTAATAAGGCTTGCCGGTTTTTACTTCTTTGAATGCAGCGTGTATGGATTACCAATATTATTTCATTTTTTGTAACAGATAATCAGAAATCCACTAGTGAAATACCTATAATATTATATCGTCTGGTATGTTATGTTATCTGTATGATGTTCTGCTTGTTTAACTACACCCCTAATTGTCAACATTTCACTTGTGATGTTTGTAGTGCCTTTAAACGTGGAAGAGGAAGAAGTCCGAAGAATGCTACGTGAGTGTTTAAAATTAAGGGAGAACTATGTTTACCTAGAAGAAGTTGAACCTTGGAGCAAGCCTGTAGATGCTAGTAAATCCGGAGAGAATGAAGATCCTTTTCAGTTTTATCCTGTCGAGAAGACTGATGTAAGCTTGTGTACTGGCTAACAAATTGCTTCTCATCTTTCTGCTCTATATTTAGCAGTCATTGATAGGATGCTGAATCCTCATTCCTTGAACTTTGACTAATTTCTCCTGCTTTGAATCAGCATGACTGCAGGATGGAAGATGGTGTTGTGCATGTCTATGCTTCCAAAAATGGTAAAAACTTGCTATCTGGAAGAGGTTTCTTTTCTATAGACTCTCCCATTGTTTTTTCTTATTTTTGTTTCTACTCTCTCTAGATACTGTGGAACTGTTCCCTGTTCCTAGTGCAACTCAGTTCTTCACTGATATGCATCATATCTTAAAGGTCATTTCCACGGGAAATGTTAACTCTGCATGTTATCATCGATTACGGTTTCTTGAGGAGGTAATAGTTTTACCTTTGTTCAACTGTTCAGCTTATGTTCTTTTTTCCTCCGGCTTATGTTAACATACATCTGAATATGCAGAAATTTCGTCTTTATCTGTTAGTAAATGCAGACAGGGAGTTTTTGGCTCAAAAGAGTGCACCACATCGTGATTTCTACAATATTAGAAAGGTTGATACACACATACACCATTCTGCGTGCATGAACCAGAAGCATCTTCTTCGGTTTATAAAGTCCAAGCTAAGAAAGGAACCAGACGAGGTGAGATGCATTCTTCAGTTTCACCGCATTTCTTAATATATTTTTACTTCTTAGTGTTGTTTTTCCTCACTTGATTGTTTTGCTGTAGGTTGTCATATTTCGAGATGGAAAGTATCTCACTCTAAAAGAAGTTTTTGAGAGCTTGGATTTGACTGGGTAAGTCTAGCTTGCCTCTTCCGAAATGCTTCTATCCTTACACAAGGTCTATATTCTGCCTTTCATGTCTGTTTCCTCCTTTTATGTATGTCTTCTCAATGTTTCGTTCTCAGCTATGATCTCAATGTTGACTTGCTGGATGTACACGCTGACAAGACCACTTTCCATCGGTTTGACAAGTTCAATCTCAAGTATAATCCCTGTGGACAAAGCAGACTTAGAGAAATCTTTTTGAAGCAGGACAATCTCATTCAAGGTTTGTGCTAGATTTAGTCAGTTTTTGTTGCTTTTTTATGTTTTTTTGTCTCTCCTGTCAAGATAAGGCTCACTTACTTATCTGTATCTCTGCGATTTCACTTGAGTAATAAAGCTGTATTTTGATGGGAGAGTTTGATCCATTTTTATTCTAATAATCATACATTCATACCTGTTAAATGGTTATCTCAGGACGTTTTTTGGCAGAAGTGACAAAGGAAGTTTTGACTGACCTTGAAGCGAGCAAGTATCAGGTTTGTGTGTGCTGACAAGAGCATTGTGTTCTTCTTT
The DNA here is from genome assembly GCA_038382645.1 of Spergularia azorica. Taxonomy (NCBI): domain Eukaryota; kingdom Viridiplantae; phylum Streptophyta; class Magnoliopsida; order Caryophyllales; family Caryophyllaceae; genus Spergularia; species Spergularia azorica. The sequence goes on along the minus strand of JBBYHQ010000007.1, from coordinate 761,115 downwards.
TTTAATCAGGGAATGTCACAACTTGGGAGTCTGAAAGCAATGCAGTAATATAGGGTGTATCAAGACCTGGAAAAAACTATCTAGATTACCATATGCTAGAAATTGATTATTACATGTAGATTAGTAATCTGAGAGATTGTTGACTCGACTTATGACTTCCTGTCAATTGGTGCATTGCTTGTTGTTGTCCTTTTTTGTTTGGTAGCTTTGGGTAATATATTGCTGACTTTTCACTCTTACAGATGGCGGAGTATAGAATTTCTGTGTATGGGAGGAAGGAAAGTGAATGGGACCAGCTGGCCAGTTGGTTTATTAACAATAAGATTTACAGTGAAAATGCTGTGTGGTTAATTCAGGTACTAACTGCTGTTGCTGCTGCTGTATCTTCTTCTTCCCTCTCCTTTTAATTCTTTTGGAATATGCCAGTTTGTTTGCTCATCTTGTAATGATCGTACTTGTTACATGCAGCTATTAGCCATACACCTAGATGACTCTCCATCTTCATTTTTTATTGTGCGCTTAGGTTTGATACTCTTAGGCTGTTAAGCATGTGATGCTCTAGGTGAATAGATATTTAGCACAAAGATATATTATTTGCTGAATTTTATAGCCTGTCTTCATCCGTATGGGTAAGGGTAAGGGTAAGGGGATATCTTTTATTGCCGTATCTAAGTCAGGGGCCTCACTGTGAGGCATTCAGTATCTATGTTACATGTTGCTTGGTATGTGGAAAATTTAAATCAAGAATTTTGTCTCCACTTTTCTCTTCTTATTTCCTTTTATGTAATCATCTATTTATTTTTATCTTGCAATATAATCATTTGTTATGTCCAAAAATCTCCTAACTAGTGTCTTAATCTTCTATGTAGCTGCCGAGGCTGTACAATATCTATAAAAGCATGGGAATTGTTACCTCATTCCAGAACATCATAGACAATATATTCACCCCACTCTTTGAGGTCTCAGTCGATCCGAATTCTCATCCTCAGCTTCATGTGTTTTTGATGCAGGTTAGTTCTTTCTTCCCTTAAGAGTTACTTCTAGAGGACATGATTTACTAGGTCAAGAGGATTCACTTGTCTTGTCTCTGCAATGTACTTGCACCAATTTTTCTTTGGTTTGGTGGGTTGTTCAAGTTGTATTTATCAGAGTTGCTAACATGATTAACATGAAGGGACTACTCTATGAGATATAATGGCAGACTTGTTGCTACTTGCTAGTGTTGATGTCCTATACTCCTATTGCCCTATGTTTGCTCATAGTCCTATCTTTACTCATATCACACTGGTACTCTTTCACATGTTTTATGTTACAGGTTGTTGGATTTGATCTTGTGGACGATGAGAGTAAACCAGAGAGACGCCCTAAAAAACATATGCCCACACCAGCGGAGTGGACTAACGAGTTCAATCCTGCCTTTTCATATTACACGTATTACTGCTATGCAAACTTGTATACTCTAAATAAGGTTTGTCCTCTCATAAATTGAGTGATATATCTGGCAACATTAAATTCAGTTCAGATATGCTCTTGATGCATCATTATGCAATAGACTGTTGCCTGATGTTCCCGTCATTGAATAGTTGGTTAAAATAAGGCACAAGATTGTATAGTTGGGGCTGCTTGTTCATTATCCTATATATGTTGTAGCTTAAGTGCCACTGTCATTCTCCTTTTGTACCACTCACTAACCGTATTATGTGAATTACACTTTACGGAAATACTCCGTATCTACTTAGCTGTTTCTTTTTCTTTTTGTTTTTGTTTTTTGTTTACGCATTCCATTTCTGTTAAGAATGTAATCGGGGTTTCCTTAGTTCATAATCAGTTATGTGTTGGTCCTAGGGAGCAGCTGCAACCCCCCCCCCTCCCCACCCCATTCCCAGTTAGAGCCTTCATGGATTAATTTTTGTTCGAAATGTGATTCCTTTGTTTTGACCTTTCCCAGCTTCGTGAATCAAAAGGACTACCGACAATCAAACTTCGTCCTCATTGTGGAGAGGTTCCTTACTGGATCCATTTCTTTCAGTTCTTATTTTCATTCCCTTGCTTCTGAAGACTTCTATATGATTTAGTAATGTCTTTTTTACAGGCTGGTGATGTTGACCATTTGGCCGCTGGATTTCTCTTATGCCATAATATATCGCATGGGATCAATTTGAGGAAATCTCCAGTGCTTCAGTATCTTTATTATCTGGCTCAGGTTAGTACCTTACAGCATAACAATTGTACAAATTGCCATCAGTTGCCCACATAAAACTTATCAGTGATCTGCAACTGCAAAGAAACCTAATGATCATCATTTTACTATTGGTGAGAGTATAGGCTACGACAATAAACTTATTCAGTCTTCACTCATTAGTGCATTCATCTTTTTTTTTTTTTTGCTACCTTTAATATCATCACGCAACCTTTCAACCTATGCTAATAGTGTTTTCTTTGTTGTCATCATGTTGTGGTGGTAATTCACTGCTTCTCTTTTCTCATTCCTTTTAGTCTGAAGGGGATTTTTCTTGCATTTTGTAACTGCTATTAAACACTCAAGTTACTCCGTAGTACTTTGTATTGATTGTGATGTCTGATAATTAACAGATTGGACTGGCTATGTCTCCACTGAGCAATAACTCCCTCTTTCTGGACTATCATCGCAACCCATTTCCAATGTACTTTCAGCGGGGTTTGAATGTCTCACTCTCTTCTGATGATCCTCTCCAAATTCATTTGACAAAGGAGGCACTTATTGAAGAATACAGTGTTGCTGCTCAGGTATGTATATGTGATGCGGTCATGCTTCTTCGAGTTCACCCTCATATTGGCTACTAATCTCCTTTCTCCAGGTTTGGAAATTCAGTGCTTGTGACTTGTGTGAGATAGCGAGGAATTCTGTCTACCAGTCTGGTTTTTCTCATGCAGCTAAGGTGAGAAATGTGACCTGTTTCCTTGTATGATTCAGCTGATTTTATAATTGCCTTTGCCTTTCTCATACAGCCTGAATTCTGGCTCCATTTCATTGTTCCAAAAATATCGTTTTCCTTTGCTTGAAACTGTTGGATTCCTTTTGTCTGAATTATTTTGTGATTTTTGGACCAGCGACATTGGCTAGGAGATAAATACTTCCTGCGAGGTCCTGAAGGGAATGACATTCACAAGACGAATGTTCCTAAGTTGCGCATAGCATTTCGACATGAAGTAAGTATACACTGTCTTTACCAGTACTGGCATTCCTGTTAATAATCATCATGATACAAGTTGACCTCAGACAACATTTCTTTGTTAAAATGTTATTCTTATTCTTACGCAGACCTGGAAGGAGGAACTGCAATACGTCTACAATGGCAAAGCAAAGATCCCTGAAGAAATCGACCTTTTCTAAGGGGACGCTACATTCATTCATTGGGAAGTAATCAGCTGAGCTCCCAGACGTCTAGTTCTTTTGGCGGATGAGGGAAGTTAGAGCTGACATTAGAGTCCCCCTGTCGCTGTTAGCTGCGTCGAAATATTCACACAGCAGGCTCTACTCATTTATCATGTTATTTACATTGAAAATTTTGACATACCAAGCAGATGTAACATACTAGTATCTTATTTACTAGTCAATGATGGGTTTTTTTTCTGAAACGTCTTTGTTACGCCTACAACCTGTTCTCTTGCAGCTTGTGTAGGTAATTGTCCACCAATCACAGCACACCTTAATGTGCCCGCAAAATCACAAGATGGAAATTTCAACCACTTTTATCAAAATAGATTGGATCAATGGATTTTGCTGTCAATATCACTCTTATCAGATCACGTCCTTTTACCTGCACTTGTTGACGACTTTTACCTACCCAAAGTCCATAAATAATTAAATACACTTGCCAAGTTGCCAGTGCCCATATCAATTTGGTATGCCCTTGTCCGTGATTCAACCTTCTTTTTCAATATCCTTCTCATTAGTTTCGAACAAAAACGTAACAAAACCATTAGGGAAAACGAGACTAAGTTGTGAAAATGTTCCTACGTTATCTGACAATGTCATTCTAATTTAATTGGTGTTGGTGAACATAGGGTAATTCATTTCAGAAACAAATTTTTGAGACGTGACATAGAAAAGTTGTTTGAACTATTCAATTAGATCCGCACTTCCAATCTTTCTATCGATACAATCAAAGTTGTTTGAAACGACTCGTTATCTCCGCACATCCAATCTTTCTATCGATACAATCAATTAATACATCAACCGATCCATCATTAAAAGTCTAAAAAACTCTTGAGATTCTAGATCATTCCATTCAATTAAAAATCACTAATCACACCCTCCAGTCATAATCACCCTAATTACTTCCTATAATCATATCTATAAACTCTCCATAAAATACGACTCTATCTACCAAAGTGCCTTCCCTTATAAACACAGCCATCTCTCTCACTCTCTAAATCCTCTCTTTCTCTCTCCTCTCTCGGCAAAAACCCCAATTCCGCCGCTTCCATAACCCTAGACCACAAAAATGGCGGCGACGGCGACCGAATCAACCACCGCCACATCCACCACATCCGACGGCCCAGTCCTTAGCGTCATCAGCAAGCGACTCCGCGCCCTCCGCAAGAAGCACAACCGCATCGTCCAGATGGAGGACTCCGCCGCCCAAGGCAAAACCCTAAACAAAGAACAACAAGAAGTCCTCCGCTCGAAATCCGCCGTCTTAGTCGCCATCGACGAGCTCGAGAAGCTCCGCGCTCCTCTCGCCGCCGCTCTCGACGAGGAACTCTCCCTCTCACCGGCCAAAGCCGCTCCCGAGCCGGAAAAAACTCCGGTCGCGGAAGCGGATACCGAACAACAACAACCGCAAGACGGCGGCGATGACGCGAAAAACACCGACGGCGGTGCTGAAAACGGCGGCGGTAGCGGCGATGATGAGAGAATCGACGACGTGGTGAAGCTTCTGGTCAGTTTCATGTACTTTGGGAATCTATTCGACGTGAATACGCCGAGAGATGCGGTGCAGGTGATGTCGACTAGGATGTTCGAGAGGAACTGCTGCCTGACGTATGATATTGTCACCGATGACGCCACTGATCCTCTGTACGAGCACGATTTGGACTCGATTTCGGAATTGCAGGGTTTGATCAACTCTCGCCCCGCTCGTTCCAATCTCTCTCATCAAAATGCGCTCGAGATGTGTTTTCGTCACGCTTCTCGTTTGATTGCCAACTCCGATCAGCCTTATGATCCTCATTGCAATGTTACATGTAACTTCTTTTGCCGATTTCGCCTCGTTTTATTTGTTTCGATTCGTTTGATTGTTTTAATTGTTTTGTTATTGAACTGTTTGCGTAATATTAGATATTGCTACTGTGTGGATTGATGAATGTGTTAGGTTTTTATTGCTACAAATCGAATTTAATTGATTTTGTTTAGGATAAAAAATATCAGGAATCGGTCGATTTTGTTACTATTGGAGTTTTATAATGTTTGATTGGCTGTAGAATACGAAAAGTTGCTATGATTGTGTCGATTTGATTTGGTGTTGAGTGTTTGTTGAATGCGAAATACTTTGTTGATTTGCGAGTGTTTGATATTGTATTTGTTTGTTCTGTATAGTTTGAAATGCTGAGGTTTTTGTTTATGGTGTTGTGTGGTGTAGATGCTGCGTTGAGGGAGAAGCTGGAAAAGATAATGTCATCAAATTATATTACCGCAACACCGAATATGAGGCAACCAGAGGAACTTGCGGCCGAGGCAGCTGTTGGAAACTTTGGCTCGTTTCATCAGTCCATGGTGAACTCTGCAGTGCATATTGAAGTGGAGGCATCACCTGAGCAATATCAGGAAAAGGTAAACGAAACAAAGCTTTTACTTCTCTGTGCTGTTAAGTTTTACTGTGACGTAGACTTGACCGGGGTTGTATGTTGTTGGTTTGAATTTTGGAGGTGCTAGCTTCATGCTCAGTGTGAGTGGTTGCACATTGCGCGTATTGAACATTGATTGTTTGTGTCTGCTTACTATATAGGTTTAGCTGTCATTACTGGTTGTATCATGTGGGAATTTGGAAGCTTGCTGCTTGGTTCTCTTATTCATATTGATGTTTACCAGAGGAAAAATAGCTTGCTTATAATGAGTGCAATCAAAATAAAATATTGTGAATGTATGATCTACGGACAATTCAAAACTTTGTAATGCATTGATATGCAAATATTTGTCTTGAATGCGCTGGTATTTGGTGTATTGCCCTGGTATTGATATGTGTGATATTTTTTTTTTTCGGCTGAGTTGGGGTGTTCTTCTGTGTATATTTTTGATTCTACACACTTTTGGGTGCCAAAACGATCTGCTGTGTTGTGAAAATTGATACTGATAAATTAATCATTTGGCTCCAAAGTCCCTTTTTTCAAGCTGTTGCCTGTTGGTCAATTTTGGGTCTTCAGTATTATTTCCCTTGTTTCCTTTAAATTTTGAATTACTCATTCATTTATCTTGTTCAGTAAGACAGTAATGTGGAGATTTTCATATTTGTTGTTGAACTGATAGGGCCTATAGTAGTTCTGACGTTCCATAATCCATGTTTTGCTTATTTTAACCGTCCTGTCATGTTAAGCCTGGGGATGATGACCCCAGAAACATTGGAAATGCAAAATAGTTTAGTTTAATCTAACTGGAGGTATGTGTTTACTGTTTTGGTATATAAGTGGTAGTATTTCTAAAATCAGCCAGTTTGTGTAAGACAGCTTGTAAGGAATCATGGGTTGAACTAAGGTTTATAGAGTTATTTGAACTTAGAATACTTAAAGCTCACCCCTCATGTCATTCCTAATTTAATTGGTTGGAAGGCATAGTGCAGCTTCAGCAAATATGTTATAGAGGTGCACACTCCACAGTGATATTGTCTATGTAGCACTCTGATGCGCCTGAGGCATACTCATATGGGTGCATCTAAGGAGCACAACTAAGCAAATTTCGCATATTTTTTTTGTATTCTTTTAACCTACCTTCCAATTTGCCTCTGTTTTGGCTCTTTGTATATCTGAACATGTTCGAAAATCACTTCCATGAGGTGTTGTAGCTTGCGCTTATGGTTTTCACTAGTCCTCACTACCTCAGTGGTACTCTTTCTATGAAGACGATCCTATGTCTCACCGATAATATTTGCGTTTTAAAGGGTAAAGCCTTTTCTTTCCCTTTTGTACTTTGTTCGAACAACTTGTATACTAATGTGTCTAGGTTTTGTTACGATGTCTGCATCCTTTGCATGGGGAATAGTCTTAGGTTTATTCCTTTCCTATAAATCTATCTGTTGTGTTCATTTTGGTGTTCTAGGGGGAGATAACTCAAAATGATAGAGGGCTGGATTGTAGTGTTTGAGTCTTATGGATACATAAGGTTAGCATTTGGGAATTTTTGTGGTGAATAATGGAACATTAGTAGTGATGTTCTTTTCATAGTCTTATGGATACATAAGGTTAACATTTGGGAATTTTAATGGTGATTCAGAACAGTGTATTTTGAATAGAACGGCAGTATGAGATTGCTAGCATGTGTGATCTTCGAGACAAGGTGTTATTGGCGATATTCGATCATGGGGATGCTATACTATGGTTAAAGGATATAAAGCTTGTTTCTTTTTTCTTTTCTTTTTTTGGAGAGTTTTTGTGAGTTTTGGCGTCAAATATTTGTGTAATTGGCGATATTCCAAGGCTAATTGTGTGGATTGCCTCTAAGGACAAGGTCCCTTATGAATTTGTGATGGTATGTTGAAAAGAAGAATTTTTCCTTTGCTAGTGTAGCCTTAACTTGCATGAGTAAAAAAACATTGTTATGCTCTCCATTGGTCTTAACTTTCTCAAAGAGTAAATGATGCGTTGTTAGCTTGGAAAAGAAGGTTGAAGGAGTTTTGGATTGCAATGTGTTTAAAACGATTGGGAAAATTGAAGGCTTGAAGTGAAAGCATGTAATATGGGAGGATACAAGTTTCTTTTGGGACTTACAGTGCTCTTGATTGGTAGAGATATAGAGTGCCAACTTTCACAATTAAGTGGTGCATTGAATACTCCGGGTGATCAGTGATAAGTTATTCTCAACTGTATTTTCTTATCTTTGACATGGCACATCCTTGGTATCTTGTGCTTTCCAAAACCCGGAGTATTCAATGCAGTTGAGTTTCAGAGAAGCTATCCAAAACCCTAATTCTGGTATCTTGTGCTTTCCAAACTTTTTATTTTGGCTCAGAGAATCTGGTCTGCTTGGGACGGAGTGTATTGGTTCTTAAAGTTCATTTGTCTCTCTTCTTGTCATTTGTATATTCATACTCTTTCTTGGCCTATTGATATAATTCTGTGATCTGTTTGCTTCTCCATGTTCTTGGTCTTAAGGAGTGAGTGGAACTGTGGAGGTAACTTTTAGACTCTCCATCCCTTCAAGAATTTGGAATCTTCTCATGGAACGGGATATAAAGATTGATAGTTGGGTTTTTAAATTAGCCATTGTAAGTCGTTTGGCATCTTCTAGTTTGATGAGCTAACACTTTTGATGGATATGATTTCCTTTTATTTTATGGGTTCTTCTGATATATATGGTAGTTGCTATGAAATATTGGGTGTTAGTATTCGTATCTTTAACTTGATAGATTTATTTGAAATAATGGATCACTAATGATATGCATGCTCTTCTATCACCAATGCTGCTTTTTTGTTACTAATCAAGAGACTGTTGTGGCTATGGTCTTGAAGGTCCCATGTTACTGCTTTCTGTTGTCGGTAGAACTGTCCTGCTTATCTCTGTTTTTTGCTTGATTAAATGCAAGTCAAGCATGTGATTGTGACTATGAAAGATAATCGATGAAAAAGGTTGATGAACTTGGTATCTTCACTTACTGCTTACATGAACACTCATGTCCTGATAACATGGGTTGACCCCCCCCTCCCCCAACAAAGAACAAGACATTGGTTGATACCTTTTTAAATACAATGCAGATGCCAAAAAAGGTTAGGGCTGAGTTTTACTTTTGTTGCCTTTTGACTTTGAGTTAGTGTTGGAAGTTATATAGTCTTTTAGATGTAGTTATGTGGATGATGAAATGCTGCAGTTCTGAAGGATGGGTTTTCTTTCCCCTGACTGCTTTCATGTGTTGAGCTCCTTGGAAGTTATCAAACTCATTGTCTTCTATCTCTAAAAGTTAGACTGAAGCCATGCGTACCTTGTCCAGGTTGCATGGGATAGGCCTTCACTTGGGCTTGGTTTCTTCGTCTGTCTCAAATTAAGTGTCTACACGACTCTGTGGCCAAATATATGTGCTTTATATAGCTAGGATTAGTTATTCCTTGAATTATATTTGTTACCCTTGTTCATCCATTAATATTTTCATTATGAAAATTTAACTAACTTTTAATATGCGGGGATCGAAAGGTCTGTGTTAGAGATTTGACCATTAAAGGTCAAATATGAGACTCACTTTGGGACATGATTGTTGGGTTGAGTTGTTATCTGTGTAGAGTTTGAGTTGTTATGTGTTCAGTGTTCTTATTATGATGCTGACATTTTGCCACATGAGGTGGATTCTCATTTTGCTGACTTGAACAAATAATTACAGGAAGAAAATACTGCCAATTACGAAGAATATGAAACGAGTGAACACCAGTCTGGTAATAAGGTATGTTCATGGTTTTTCACCATCTTCTGTGTTCCATTTTCTCTTCTTCTAAAGGATAGTGCTGATCTGCCGTTCGTTTTGTCTCACAGGATGAATTGGAACCAGAAAATCCTCCTGAAGTAGTTTCAGCTCAAAGAGATCAAGAACAGTACCAGAATGCTGAGGGAGAGCATGGCTACCGGAATGTGGACTCGAGAGACCAGCAGTATGCTTCCCGAAGAGGCCAAAGAGGTGGTCGTGGTGGTGGAGGTGGCCGAAGGGGTTACTCTAATGGCCGAGGAGGCAGGGGTACTGGCAGGGGTAACGGGCCTTACCAGAATGGTCGCAATCAGTATAATGATAATTACTATCCCAGGAACAACCACTACAATAACAGAAGAGGCAGAGGGGGAGCTGGTGGTGGTGGTGGATACTACAATAATTCGTCAGGAGGTCAAGGCAATTACTCCCAAGCTGATGTTGGGGTAGAATCGTAAATCACCCAAGATGTCCCGTTTGGGTTACTGGCGCATTTGTTGGTGGGTTCTGGTGATGTTTTTTTTGCTGTGTGTTCGGCATAGCTGCATTCTAGGCTCATTTTCTGAACTCACCATTTTCGACCCCTCTCCCCGTTGTAGTTCAGTGAACAGATGTTTTTGACTGAAGTTTTCTAATATAATTTGGAGAACTCTTGGCCATTTTGTGCAGCAATGTCTGTTGTTATTTCCCTTTCTCGTTACACATTTTCAGCAAATGCGAATGTCAGTTAAACTCAGTCTGTGTCGACAAAGTTCGGTACCCCCTCGTAGCCCTAATTGGATGGAAGTTACAGCTTCGTGAAGAAGTTTTGAATGAAGCATGTGAAGGTAAAGTGTGTTTGAAATTTTAATGCGTCAACATGGCTGCTCTTTCGACAAAAACTTCTGGTCTAAGTATCTGTTCTCTATGGAATCTTTCACTGCTGTTTAAAAAATGGTTTTTATACGGGCTAATGCTATTGCTTTCGAAAGAAATGAAGGTGAAGCTTCTGAAATTAACAAAGATGCCTGCTAATCTTTGGAGCATCTGTCTAGAAGAGTGTTTAAAGGTGTACTCGAATCGTAAAGTTCTTTGTTTATTTCACTAATCACTCGTGTTTATTTCTTAATCAATCACATACCTGTGGGCGGATATACACGTTTATAATTATCTGGATTGTTGAGTCTGTCACTCTGCAGTTTCCCATAGGTATAAGACAACAGAATAACAGATATATGTTATGTGTCAGCCGGTAGATACTTGTATTACTCGTTCTTTTTTTTTCAAGGTGTAAATCGAGTCAGAGGTAAAATTCTGATGTCTGGGGTTGGGTATTTTCGGGAGTCATGACCTTGTTGCTGACATTCGCAACCATCTCTAGTATTGAGGTTAAGTTTTCGGGAATCTAAGATGATCTAATACACACACGATTGCGTAATTATGTCATTTGGTTGTGCGAGAGGGGTTCTTAAGATTTTAAGAGCATCCCTACTATGAGGCGCAAAGATGAGTACTAGACTACTAGTATCAAATGGGGAGAGGGGGTGTGAACTTTGACTGTACAGAGCGATATATACATCTTTTACGACAAGCAACTATATATGTACATGTATTACTCGATTACTACTACTGTAAGTTTTGTATAAATCCAATATCAGGATTTTGGAGTGTTTTGTGGAATATTTTCATATTTGTATTCAGAAGGATATATGCTCCTAAAACATATTTCTCATGACATTTCCATAAACTAAACATAAGTGTCAATTTCAATGACCCAAGGCATCTGATGCTACTTTGGGAGAAAGATTCACTGCTACTTGATCATGTCACACAATATAAATCCTTCATTTTGAAGGCCTTTTAAGACTGTAATTTCAGACGCAGCTTCAAACAGCTCGGAATTCCTGCTTGCTCCGAGATGGGAAACCACTTCTCTTCGCGTGTCAAGCTACCCGCTCTTGTAGTGATTCATTCCGTAGATGAATGGACGTCTCATTTTGAGTTGTCGAAGAAATCAGACAAACTGGTACAATTTTCACTACCTCTTTCTGCTTTTCAACTCTCTAAGAATCTGTTTGTAAGTTTGTTGTTGTTGTTGTTGTTGTTGTGGTCGTCTTTAGTTTTCTCAACCGAACTTTCTGTACGTGTTTGGAAGAACAGATGGTGGTAGACTTCCATGCTTCATGGTGTGGACCTTGCCAATACATGGAGCCAGTGTTCAAAGCTTTTTCACTCAAGTTTGCAGATGCTGAGTTTGTTAAGATAGACGTGGATGAGCTTTCGGTACAGGCCTGAATATGATTTCTTGCATGACTTTGCCAGTCTGATTTCCTTTTGCTGTAACAAGTGTAGAGAAAGTATGTTAATGTTTCACCTGTTGCAGGATATTGCCAGTGAATTCGGCGTGGATGCGATGCCAACGTTCCTGTTCTTTAAGAAAGGGAAGGAAATCGACAGGCTTGTTGGGGCTAACAAGAGCGATCTTAAGGAGAAGATCATCAAACACAGGAATTGATGCTGTTTAATAAGTTTTAAGCTCTCTGTAACCATCATGTAGCTTGGGTGTACTGTTGTTTGTGGAGTATGGTTCTAGTTTTGTAAACTTAAAGCTTCGACATAAAATGACCCGTCTCCAAATTGCGAGTTAATCGTGTTTGTACCTCGGTGTACGAGTCTTTGTAGGCATCGGGAAAATGATGATGATTATTTTGTACCCGAGAAAGCGTTCTAAGATGACTTTGACATAAAGTTCATTAAGAATCCAATCTTTGTTAAGGGAGGGCCGGAGAGGTGGTGTTCAACTCAATCTTTCTTGATTTGCTTTTTTATGTTTTTGGGAATTCAACGAATAAATTGAAAATGAGCTACTAATTATTACACCCTCTCGAGGAGGCACGAGTTCTTCATTCTCGTCAAAGTAGGCGTAGAGACCCATTGCATCTCTAAACCACCGTCGGCCGGTTAGACTTCATTGCGTCTTGTGCTATAGCTCAGTAGCTCACTTGGCTTGTGCCAAAAGATTTGCAGCTTTGTTCCAAACTCGTGTAATGTGAACCACATTCACATGTAGTCTTGTAAATTGTGACGCTTTGTACAACATGCTAAAGTTTAAAATGACTGAATATTATGATACGCCAATTCGTATGGCAAGCCTTTTCATTTTCTCCTACATGGGTTCCAGTCCGATAATAATTACGGAGTTAATTTGAGTTTGTCTCTTAATGCCAAACTCAAAACTCTTACACCCCATTTTGTTATTTCCTATTTCCTACGCTTCTATGGTTCCGAATAATTAAGAACACAGTAAAATAACCCGTATTGATGCGACCCGTTTAGTCTAGATATATTTTGGTTAACCCTTATTATTATAATTGGTATTTGATATGAAACCGTATGGCCCCTCACCCAACACAATCCCTTCAGGCAGGTCTACACTTACCGAAAACTTGTTAGCATGAATGTTGTGAAATCCAGTATTCCTACATGGGCTGTGGACTGTGGTGGCTAATCAAGTATCCAAATCAGCCCATTTAGTCCATAAAAAAGAAGTCAGTTCGGCCCAATAGCACAAACTTGTTCTATCTAGTCTTGTGCAATCAAGGGTATGAAAGAAGAGTTGTGAATTGCAGACGTGGTATGCTAGGGGTGTGTTTAGTCAAGCTCTTGAAGTGTTACTCAACTGTTTCTCGGTCCTACAAATTGAAAATTGGCCAAACACGCAAAACAAAGAAATCGTTTCTGGTTTCTAAGAAGCACTTCTAGTGTAAATTTGTTCATCAGAAGTAGCTTTAGATAGGGGAGACTAAAAACTAGATTCGGACAAAACACCGGACCAAACCGAGCGGTTCGGTCCGGTCCTCAGTCCACGTTTTTTGGGGAGATTCAGTTCGGTCCAAGGGATTGGACTCAGTTCAAATTTTTTTGAGCCTCGGTCCAATCCGATTTGGACCGATGTGCAACCCTAATTCTGGATAAATTGGAGTTTAACCAAACAAGCTCTAACTATGCTTCATATAACATGTGTCTTCCTCGTTACATAAGACACGCATGTGCATAAGAAAACCCTATCAAATTAATCGTTTGGCTTATATCAGTGATACAATTTGTCACTACCCCCACGATTTACAATCCACATCACCATTGTCATGATATGCACTCAAAGGATTTATCACACGGCCATCCGAAACTTTTTTTTCCTTCCCTAATGCGACCATTGTCATGTATATGCGAAATATTTCGAATTGAACTACATACAAATATTTGCGAACTACTCAAATGGTTTGTCACACTAGATAGCTTGTAGTTCGAATTATTTGCGAAATACATACAAACGTAGCTCAAAGTAATCGTAGATAATAAAGAAGTAAAGAATAATCGGAGCGTACATAGATATTATTGGGACTTTATTTTTTGGTGGTTAACTAATTAGTCCGGATATATGCATAATGCATTAACAAATAACAAATAACAAAGCTCAATTCCTAGCTTATATTATTATCATCGTCTAACAAAAGATATAATTGCATGCCTAAGCTAGGTTTACGCAACTTCCTCGGATGAGTGAGTTTGCTGCTTCTGCTTGTAGCTGACGGTTGTTGTTCCAGTGGCGCCATATCCAGTAGTAGCCGGAGAAGTCGTATCCGATCTCGGCCTATTAAGCCACCTTTCCCTTCTGATCCTTCTCTCCTCCGCAAGATCTTCTGGTCCATAGGGCGAAGCACGGGCTCTCTCCCTGATTGCTTGCAACTCGGCCTCACTAGGTCTAGGTCTCTGGTCTATCGATATAGTGAAATAACGGGACGACGTCACCTCGGTTCCATCACTAGGTTTCCCGTTCAAATCCATCGCAGTTTAAACTTCAAAACGCCGTACCAAATAAATATGGTTAATTCTTTAGAAATTAATAAAAACAACGAAAGGGCGATAAAATTAGCAAATTAAAGGATTATTGCTATGTATTTCAGCGTGAGAAACCCCTAATCAATAGCCGTAAAAATCAGTAAAAACTTGAGACAGATAATTAAAAATAAATAAAAACTTACTTTGTGTATGAGCCGACTTGTTTCTTCTCTCTAATTTTGTTTTGAAGGGAATTACCCCCTTCTCTTTATATACTACAAAAGAGTAAGCCTAAACCCCGGTAATTTATTTCCTTATACTGCTGTATTTCGTATTATGGCAAGGTACATTAATTCATAGTACTATTTATTTATTTATTTATTTTTTTGAAATAAAACTGAATTCCATTAATATCGTTGCCAAACGGCACTTACATCAAGAATTGTAACGATACAAATATCCAAAGAAGTTTTTATTAGCCACCGAAGTTGGAAGGGTGGGATCTAAAAAACACCAAAGTCGTATTTGGGATTTATTAAACACCAAAGTTGAAAAACTTGTTTTTATTTAGGGTCACAATTACTTCACCTCACCATAACAAAAAATAAACTCACCCACACTGTAACATGGCAACAATCATCTTCTTCATTTTCCAACCTCCGTGACTTCACCCAAACAATCATCTTCTACATTTTCCAACCGCCGGTAACAATCCATCACCAGTCGCCAACCATTGTACAGCCCGAAAAACTTCCGACGGCTTAGGTTTGGGTGTGGTGAACCCCAAATCCAAAAAAAAAAAAAAGAAATTTAAAAACATTAAAGTGGCCGAAAAAAGGGTTTAGGGTTCCATTTCCCGGCGCCGGAAAATTTAAACCCTTTTCTCGGTGATCGGTGGTGGGCATATGGCGGCACGATGTAATTTATTGATTTCAGATTCCTGATTAGCACAATCGCTTTCGATGATAAGGAGCAGAAGATGATGACTTTTGGAAACCTCGATTTACATTGGTCGAGGGTGAATTGAGATCTAGAATTCTGGGTGAGTAATGAGAATTTGGGGTTGAGTTTCTACGTGAAGACAGCATTCTTTTTTTTTTTTTTTTTTTTTAATAATATTAATATTGTTGGGAGATATTGGGAGTGGACCAATCTTGAGCGTTGATTTGTTTTTAACGGCTGATATTAGCCCAACTCTAGGAGGTAGAGTTTATTATAAACTCTAGAGGATCTATATACATTATTAGGTCACATATCTGATCGAGTTATTCATTTAAATATTATTCACTTATCTTAATTCTTGATCACCACCTGTCCTTGCATTGTGACCTGTCTTTCTCCATTTTCCATATGAAACTCCGGAATCATCAGCAGGCCAGATAGTTATGCTTTCTGTTTATAGAAAGGTTGTTTCCTCAGCTCACTTTTCCTTATCATGATCAGAATTCAGCTAATCGAATTATTATATAACTAGTTTTTGCGCCCGTGAATTCACGGGTTTACTTTTTGCTTCCTTTTAAACGGAAATTGTAGATGATATCTGTAAGACAAACTTTGGTGAACTATCCTAGCGTCACCTTCACTAAAACTTTGGTTTTTGACCTAAGAAATCACCTGATATAGATTTTTCTTTCTAAATTGTTGTTTTCGTATTCATATGTACCTTTCTCAAAATTCTATGAGCGGAGTATGGGAACGGGGTTAACAATCAAGTATGTTCTAAAAGTTTAAAGTTATATATATGTATATATATATATATATATATATATATATATA
>JBBYHQ010000007.1:674603-726263 GCA_038382645.1 Spergularia azorica | reverse complement strand
CCATTGATGATCGGTCATACCCACTTTGGGATGACAGGTCTGCAGCATGAATATCATCTTTTAATGAAGAAAGGTAGATAACAGCTTTATCTTTTAAAATTATGATGAAGAAACAGCATACCATCCTGAACACTTTGGTAATCCTCTTCGCCATCAGACTCAAATATCATAGTTGAGTCATACCACGCCTCCTCATTGTTACCTGTTCATATCATGATAAGGGGATTGGTAAGAGGTAGAGCCGCGAGATCGTCACAAGGGTGAATATGAAATCACAAAACTTGATCTAGTATTTTGATGCTACATTGGTGTAACACGAAAAGAAAAAGAACAAAAAGACCCTTCATTTCCAAAACTGATCTCCCTACAAAGTGTATATGCTAGAACATTATCTCCTTAACGATGACTTGTGCTTTCATCACACTATACACTTGCTTGGGAAAGAGCAAGTACTTATCCTTTAGACACAACAGGCCAACATAACACATTGGTCAGCTAACATTCCTTGCTATCACGACAAACTCTCATACACGGTTTTGTGGAAGCGTGTGTGCTTACTAGTTACTACTATTTCTACAGTTCTCAACCCATTGCTGAAATCCAAATCACCAATAATTTAGGGCACAAGGAAGGTCATCACCAATGATCTAAGGTGCCAGCAAGGTGATCAGTAAGTAACGAAATTTTTTCATTCTTCTTTATCACCCTTTGGAGCATCAGCAATCTAAATCACCACAAAATCTCAACTCTCCTAGCAGCAATTAACCAACAGTTCAGCATTCTTAGCTGCATTCTGGACTTGTCGAACCTAGTGGCACTGAATCGTCACATAGCAAATTCGAAACCATGGCAAATCATCTGCTACTTACTTCACAGAAACTATCCTACACACATCCATTCACCATTCCACTCCACCTCATGTACTCTCTCTTCTTTTCTTCCCTTCAATTCTTAAATCGTAACAAAGTTTCGACATTTGATCAGCTAACCTTGAGGTCATCCATCAAATGCTACCCAACAAAAAAAGGAAGCAGAACTTCTCAACAGCAACTAACTTTTACTTTAAACAAGCAAACACTAGATTACCAATTAAGGTATAAACTCAGAGATATTCAGGGAAAAATCACTATCAAAATCCCAACTTTGGCACACCTTGCATTTGGGGAAAAGCATCAAATTCACTTGCATATATCAACAAATATAAACCACATATAAGCAAACATTCATCATAAAACTAAAATTAAAACTAAAAACAGCATCAAATTCACTTGCATACATCAACAAATAAACCAAATAAGCATACATTCATCATAAAACTAAAAATTAAACTTAAAAAAGGCAGGTCAGTACTAAAAATCAGCTGCAAAATAAATCCACATTTCAAACATAATCATCAAAAAAGCACAAAAAGACATCATCTTTCTAAACAAACTCATCTCATCATCACAAAAACATAATCAAATCAACCCAGAAAAAAACCCAAAAAAACCCCAAATATAAAAACTTAATATTATACACACAAAATCAAGAGAGAAGAAAAGGAGCAACCTTGGAATGTGGGATTTGAAAAGGAGCGATCTGGTGCAACACTATGATTATTATGATTATCAAGAGAACGATCAGATGGACGAGAAGAAACGCGTTTCTTAAGAACTCTTCTTCTCTTACGATTATTATTAGTAGTAGTATTAGTAGTAGCAGATGAACTAGTTGGGATATTATTATGATTATGATTATGATTATGATGATGATGAGCCTTCTTTTTACCCCTCTTTGATCGTTTTCCTACACACCCTTTTGGGGTTGATACACAAGCTCCCATTATTATTTTTGGTGTATCTTCTTCCTCACACTTCCTCTTCCTCTCTCTCTAAAAATGATGGATTTTTTGTGGGTTTTGATTAGTTTTTGCTCATCTTTTGAGCAAGAGAGAGAAAAAGGGTGAAAATGGTGGAAGAAATTTCTGGGTTTTATGTTGTTGTTGTTAGTTTAATGAAAGAATTAAATGATAGCAATCAATAATAATTTTTATAATTAAAAAAATTGGAGGATTTAAGAATGATGATGTTATGGATGGAATGAATGATGGAGGAGAGAGAAAAAATAATTAGAAGAAGAAGAAGCGTAAATTTGAAGGAAACAAGGATGCAGGTGAGAAGGAGGAGGAGGAGGAAGAAGAAGAAGAAGAAGAAGAAGCTGAATAGAAGGAGAAGAGGGAAATTATTACTTCTAGTATTATTATACTTGTTGTTGAAAAATAAAAATATAAAAGTATAGGAGAGATAGGAGAAATAAATTAATAAATTCAAAGAGTTTGATTTTTTTTAAAATGTTTTGTTTTTGTGTTGTTATGTTACTTCTCATAGTTCTCAACTCCAAAGAAGAGGAGTATACAAACAATAATAATAAAACATGAGGAAGAACAACCAACCACTTCTTTTGAGTTTGTGTGCTTTCTTCCTTTTTGGTATCTTATCATAGATGATTGATTTTGATTTCTTTTGATGGTTGAGGAGATTTTGTAGTTTTGATTTTTTGGGATTTGGGGTGATTTGATTTTGATATTTGATGAAATTGGAATTATATTGAACGAGGTGTAGGTGAAATTAATATTTAGCTTTCTTATGAAAGTAAGTTATATACAGGCAAACCGATTTTTTCTACTTTTACACTTAACGTGGGTTTTTTAGCATATGTGGTTTGATACATTGATGTAACCATTGCACCTAATGTCCAAGTATTCCAAGAATACATGAGTTATTCAGTTGTAAAGTAGATAATCTTTAATTTATACGGAGTATGATGCATGTATAGGAGTCTATATGGGTTTTAGTCTCACGTGGATTAGTGTCAACGGTTTAGATGGACAAATGGAGGGGTTTGTTTTTCCACATTGGTATTCTAGTGCCACATGGAAGTGGTAATCATCACAACATTATGTTTCATCAATCTATCGTTTCATCCCAAAATAATCTAAAAACTCGTCTGTAGTAGCGTAATTTTACGCCGATTGAGGTTCTATTATGATAATATTTGTACAAGTTTTTTACTCTGAATTTTGCTCATCATTGGTATTATAGTTCACATTGTGGTTTCAATTTTAAAGTAGCTTATTTTAATTTGAGTCTTTAACTGCTCTATGACTTATGATAAAACATGATAATTTTCGAGTTTTGAGTTTTAAAGATAAACCCGTGAGCTTTAAAATCAACTCACTCTCCACATACCAACCCTTCACATAAAGGATTCAAGGTGACATGATCCGTTCTACTTCTCCAAACCCACCGTATAACGCACACGTTTATCAACAAACACAAAGAAATCGATAAAAAGTTTGTTCATACGACAAGATAAAATAAAACTATGAATATGATATATTTTCTACCAATACTGAAAATTCAACTTTATTTGATTATAAACTTATATATTTTCTCGCTAAATAACAAATCACTATCTTGCGAAAAATGTTGCTCCCTTTATAAAGTCAATTGAGATAATATCATACGATCAAGCAAGTGCATTCAGTACTCAACATTGATTTACTAGTGATCGTAAAGTTTCAAGTTTTCTAACCAATAGAAAGTCAAATTAGAAAGGCAAAGTCAAGTTGATAAACTAGCAAAACAACTCGAATAATTTGTAGATTCAGTCACGGTAGTTGCAGCCGCGTACAAATGGTGTAAAATAGTGGACTAGAGAGATAGAGAGAGCGCCACGTGTCAAAGATCTTGGTGGAAGCGTGTGGGTGTTGGTCTACTGGTTAGTGATAGGTAGTACTTTGTTGTTATTTTTGCATTGTTTTCTGAAAATCTACAACCCAATTTTACTCTCGTGCATGTTGAGCTAATAATGTAAACTTCATAAATAAAGAAAGATGTGGTAGCTTATTTGGTTAAGCACAATCGGCATTATTTTTAATTTGTCGACTTGACTTGAGTTCCAGTTATGCTGAAATGAACCAATTATTTAAAGTCTCGTGAATTCGAAAAGAGTGTGCAGATATTTAAATCACCTATGATAAAGTCATCGTCTCAGCAAAACTTATTTAGCTTCACCACATATGATTAAAAGGTTACAACGACGCTAACATCAATTACAACATATGCTTTTCATTTGGTTCGAACATCAATACATTAACAAGATTAGAAGAACGGAGAGATCGAGTAAAACTTTATAGCCTATCCATTGAATTTAAATGAAGATTTTCCAAGGTGTTTGTTATGGACGTGGAAGGTCCAAAGAAATGAGTGATTTGCATACACATACATTTTATCTTTTGTATTGTTGTGAATTGGGAGTTTCTTTAGTTTGGTCCTTTTACTCGTCTGTTGCGTGAAATATGAGTCTCTACATTGCTTATTACAATAGAATTCATGATATGTGAGTTTTTTTCAAGAACTCATGACATCATTATTGTACAATGTACCATATGTCCATATTGACATATTGTACCTTATAATTTACTCTAATCAACATGACTTGGAAAAGTCTTTCATATGTGTGAATTTGCGATGTACTTTTTGCTTATACAAGTTCAATAATTTTCCACTCACCAATCCTTTTGGCTGATTTACATAATGCTTACGGTGAGAAAATGTATCATTCTAATCAATAATTTGTCTTAATTCTTAAATCTTACTGGTTTATTTTTATTTCATTGAGATTCTAGAACATTGTTTGTTGAGAGTAAAACAAAGTCCTAACGTTGAGATCATCTGATATAGACATGTTCAATTATTAGTGCACTATTGCATGAATGTAGATTACAAGGAAAAGTGATTACTGTTGTAGTACAATTATATTGAATTATCGATGTACACAACTTCAAGCGTGCAAAATGTCATTATTAATGAACTAGTGTCGAGTTAGTTCGAAAATAACCAACGCAAAGGAAAGAAGTGGTAAGATTGTAGCAGAGCCGACTCCACCAGATTCAAATTGTACGATATTATAAATGAACTCGATTTTTCGATTAAGCCTAATAATGCCCTTTACTATACAAACTTGGGAAAATCGAACCTCTACCTTTGAAGTAGAGTCTAAAAAAAATTCAAAGTGGATTTACTACAAAAGCAGGATATTAAGAATACTCCCACAAATGTTTCAAACAGAAAATAATACCACAAATAGTAACGTTAGGACAAAATTTATGCAAGCGTGGGTAACACAGATCACTGTTGCAGAGCACCAAAAGGACCTTAAATTGGACATTAGTGTAGAGTATGAAACAAGCAGAGAGTCAGATCAGAGTGTACTGTACTGTGTAAACTGAGTGAAATGAAAAGTTGTTGCAAATTTTTATTCACACACACAAAAAACACTTGGCCAGCTTTTGAGAGCAACTTCACCTACAAGATTACACCAACACCACACGAGGGCATTTCTTTACATTAGATTTGCTTCTGCAGACGTTAACAGCTGACCCCAATTCACCATATTTCCCTCACATGCGACACAGTAGAAGTCGGAGGCCGCTACTCATTTTTAGAAATATCTATAAAACGGATTTCAGCCACCACGCCTGTGACTATAACGGACATTTCGAGATTGATTGTGGTGAGTAATGAATGGTAAGATTATGACGAAGACAAAATTGATAAACTTTACATTTTTGTTAAATGATGAAGAGTTAATCATTGTAGCGAATGCCGAATTTATCTCTGTGACCTCGATTATTCAATCTGAGAAATATCTATGAAACGGATTTCGGCCACCACGCCTATGAGTATGCCAGAGCACTTAAAAATTGATTATGATGATTGATGAATCGGTAAGATTTTGGAGAAGACGAAATCGATAATAAACTGTACTTCTTTGTTGGATGATGACGACACTAATTGTAGTAGCGTAATGTCAAACTTATATGTGTGACCTACACTATTCATTGTTCACTTAACTTCACTATGATAACAACTAAATTGGTACTTGTTTGCTTGATAGAACTCATAACATCAAGAGAGAACTCAAATTAAAAAAGCCTAACACAACTTTCTTATTACATTTTGTAAAATCTCTCTTTTGTTTTGGGAGGGTTGATCTGAAGTGCATTTACATAAAGATGTGAACGATATTATTGTCTCAAATACACGATAACCCTTGGCCACCAGGTTTTATGGTACATGACCTTAGAACATAGTTACATAGCAATGCCAATTGTTGAGAATAGACTAAATTTTATCGCTTTATGTGGGTTAGTTTATTGAATTCGAAATCGTAGTACGTTACAACTGAATACAACTTACAAGACCCACACAAAATTGAAATAAAGAGATTAATTAAATGGAGTTCTCACATACCATCTTGGGCCATACAATTACAATGACCAGCAATTAATTTCACCTCTTTCATTGTTTAAGCATTAGCAAAATCCGATGAGATTTATAGCAATACAATAACATTTTAGCTCAAAGGGGCATTAATTAGAACTCTTACGTTGACCCATAATAGCCCAGAAAAATGTATGAGATCCATACTACTGGAAGGTGACAACTGCCGCAAATAATCACACACAGCACATGATTTCTTTGACCTTTTTCATCCTTTTTTCTGGAACATCTGAGTCAAATTCGACATACAAGTTTGGTGTCCGTTGCCTTACTTGCCTACTCAAAGTGTGTATTGAAGTGCATGAGGGGCATGACATTCCATATTTATAAGGTACACTATGTTCGGTTGAATCCAATTCACGCTTTTACATTTCACTAGATTAAATATATAATTTTCATCGGAAAACATAACAAACGTCATGATGAAGACAAATAAAATTTGCGGTGAAAAGGTCCCCACTTTGAATCACTCTCACCTTTACGCTCTAGAAACATTACGAGCATGTAGAATATGGATATTACACTCGTCGTATTGTCACAATGTACGGAGATTTCCGTTCGATTGAACCAATAACGATCATATTTCACACATAAAGATCATTACACCATTGGATATACATAATCAACTACATAATGTCCGCATCTTGTGACCCATCGCTCTCTATTCAATTTGTCGCGATATTCGTCTTCTAGCTATTAGATCCCCGTTATAATGTAATGGAAATTACTCCAACCAAACAGTACTAAAAGCGCACCTGAATGAATGTCATGATTATAGGGATTGATGGTTGAGAGTTGAAACAGCAACTCCACGGCAGTTGAGGGTATCCTGAGTAAAAGAGAAGACAAGAACAGTATAAGAAAAGAGGTGATAATAACTTCAATGCTGGTACAATAGAAATCAATGTATGGCATCTTTGGTAGCCCGGCAAATTAGTAATTGTGATGCTGAAGACACATTCAAGTGCAGTGGCCAAAAAGCTCAGATTAGATTGAGACATGTAATCAGTCAAGTAATTTATATCGACACACATTTAAAGATTGTAATGGAAATGTCGAAATCTGTCGAGCTGGATTGACAGTAGTCCAATCCAGAGTGACCATTGCATATTTGCAGGCAGTGCCGTAGCCAGAAATTTCGTGCACGAGTTTGTGTTACATAATTATATCAAATGAATGCGAAAGTTAAAATGCAAGTGAATATGAACTAAAAACACTCATTTGAAACGACATACAAGAACGAAACAAGTGACAACCGCCTCTAGGTGAAATTGTTTCCTCAAATGACATGGAAATTGTAAAGTGGGGAGAGAAGCATACTTGTATTTCAGAGCTTAGTCAGGGTTTTCTGAAGTATGTGCTTGAGCCGTTGAGCTCTCTGATTCCAAATGGCATGCCGTGATTGCACTTATACTCTATCCAGAACAAAAAGATGTGTGAGAGTTAAAAATGAAGAATCGGCTAACTTCACTTCAGAATGATGCTTCGACAAATGCCACAACAAAATTGCAAACATCAAACAGAACAATCTACACCTAAAAAAGAGTCGGAATAACCCCCCGAGTAATGATGAAATAGATTATTTTGACAGCCTTAGAGGTTATAACACCAGAAGGCAGAAGACACCAACTAAATAAGTAAAACAGTAAGACCAAATGCAGCTTATCCGAATATCTCCCAGATCGTTCCGAATGAATTATGATATATGACCAAGTGTCTAAACATCATCATGAGAAAAAACCACACTTGAACATCAGAACATGTCAGCCCCAAAAAATACTCCTACACATATTGGCAAATATGCCGTACCTCTGCTTTGCTAGTAAGTATGGATTGAGCATCATTACTTGATTCAGGTCCTGAGCAAGCTGATTGTGTCGTGGAGCAAGCAGTCTGCAGTCATACCATGAAACAGCTCAAGTTACATATACTATCAGTTTCGCATACACAGGCACAAGGAGGTATAGGTCTGACCTTCGTCCCAAATGCAGGAGATTTACTTGTGGCTTCAGCACGTAAGACCAGGATATTATTCTTCTCCGTCATACCTGCCACAGTGTACATTTCAAATTGATTATGATAACTCCGAAATAAACAAACTTAAGCTGTGAGACATCAGTACAGTAATTCCAGAAACTACAGCTCTTTATGCATTCATATGTTCAATGTAGCATATACTGTATCACCTTTCTCTGTCAAAAAAAAAAAAAAACATCTATCACATACAAAATAAAACATCCCAAGAAGAGGTTTTCTAGTTTACAGTTTGATAAGTTTCACATAGTTTTCCACCAAATTGATTCTTGAATGTAGAAAGTCTTTCAACTCACAGAAGTGTGCAGCTTATGTTATCCACCAACAAAAAGAGTAATATACTTAAATGAGTATATCGCTGGTAACACTTGAATAATCCATAATCAAGTAAATTCCTTATAAGACATTCTAAATTGGACGGATCTAACCAAAAAGGAACAAGAGCTGACACCAAAAAGGCAACGCCTGTGCATGATACAGCAGAGCTTCCTTTATAATATCAACCTTAGAACCTATTGATCCTGGGAAATGTCCAGAAGAAGGTTTACTAGTAAACAAGCATAGGAATAGTTGCGTAAGGGCCCTCTCTTCTCACAGACAGTGAAGCAACAAATTAACGTGCTTTAAGGAGACTAATGCATGAAGGAACCGGTTGGACTCGGGTTTTCGGCATGAACTTATTAACAATGAAACCCAGCTTGTTATCCCCATTCTTTATCCGCGTACGTAAGAGCTTAGCAGAGGCAGGACATCAACCTTCTACCCAGAAAAGCAAAATCATTTAACTCCATAAAGATCAATGAGTTTCCCATTAGCTGTAGTAGCACCCAGTACCCCACCTAGAATAACAACAAACTCCTGTTTGATAAAAAAAAGCTGCACTCTGAAAAAGGTCTATTCATATGAACTTATTGTCTGAACTACTATAGCCCACGCTGTATGGGAGATGAGGCTCAGAGGCTGCAAGGATTAGTGACATCTTTGTCTTATTCAGTTCTCTACACAAAATATAATAATCTAAACATTTAACAGCAATTTTGAAACTCAAACAGAAACTGCAGTTCAACGTTTCAGAATCGGATGATTACTTGGAAAGTCTGTGGTCAACCTATTCATTTGCTCTTCTGCAGTAGTAGAGCATTCCTCTCTTGGAGGCATGACACTTTCATGGCTTTCAACAATTGATATGAATGCCTTTTGTCCTGTAAATCGAAGCACAGTTGCATATTCTCAAGTGAATGCCAAAAAAAAAACAATCAGGAGAGAGGATGTAGAAATTGTGTGAAGTGAAAACATCACTTTTGATATTAATCAGGAAAAGAAAGACAAATTCAGTTATTAGACACCAATTCTTCTCTAAGTTTAACAGGTTCTGTTTCTTAGAATTTAACTTCATGATCCAATTGGGACAAAAAGGCAACAAGATAGCAGCATCTTCTAGTTTCCTGGAAGGGGGGGGGGAGGGGGTTAAAAAAAAGAAAGGAAGGAAGCAACTGTGAACCTTGTTCATATCTCTGTATGCATGCTGGAGTTTCTCCAGAATGGCTCCTAAACTCTTAACTTCTGAATCTAATGCCTGCATTCCAGCACCGGGAAAAATTCAACTTCAGAAAAGAATTACGAGACAATAAGAGTGAAAATAAGAAGGGAAAAGAAAGAACAAATACAAGTCCGGGACCTGCTTCTCTAATATTAGATCTTGTATGACAGCTTCTTTCTTTGATAGTGATTTCTGAAGGTGAGAGTGGTCAAAGCATAACATACTAGAGATAAATTGGAGAGTGTAGCATGAAACATTTGTTACATCCTCTAAAAGATGAACGAATCTGTAGGAAAGGATATTTCTTCTATCTGCAATTGATTTCTTTTACTATTCCTCTCTGCCTCAAGCTTTACTTCAAGCTCCAATATTATTATGTCTTTCTTCTGCAGTTCATCCTTGTATTTTGCTAGCCTGATCTCCATCTCACTTATTTTTTCTGCAATGACATGAACACAGCTGTAACCGGCCTGATTAATAAAAAGAAATACTTGAAAATCAGAGAACACTAGTCACCTATAAATAGTTGATCAACCTCAGAAACTCTATCGAATTTTCTTTTTAAGCCAGATACTGCATGGGAAAACCAAAGTTAGTATCACAACCATGGATGTACAAGGGAAGGTAGCAGTCAGGTCTCAGCAACTTATTTCCATTAGTTTGTCCAACAGAAAGCGGAAAGATGACGAGAAATGCGTCTAAAAAAAGATAATAAGAAATGATATCGACATGCCTACTTCCTCCTTTTCAGTAACAATATGCTGTACGTTGTCAAGTGCTTGCTTCACAGATAATGCCTCCTTCTCTATAGAGTCAAACAACAACAGGTGAGACTTCAGCTTCTCTGATAAGATTTTAAGCTTCCGGTCTCTTGTTTCAATTGAACGTCTCATTTCGTAGGTTGATTCCTAAACACCAAATCAAAAAGCAATAGCTTAATGCACTGTCCTGGAGGAGTGTGTGATCCAACAGAATAAGTCCAGTTGGAGTACAATGGTAGTTCAAGTTAAAAGCACAGATGACTAGGATGGGATCTGGGGTGACTCAAACGATATTTACACCAGCCACAACCCAAAGGCCAGGCATCATAACAGCAAAACTTGGACTTCACCGACATGGTTAGAACCCCAGCAATGCAGGTCAATCTAGACCCAGAATACCTCCACCTTTTCTTTCCACATAGACAGGAAAAACACAAGAGACACAAGTCTCAGTAACAGCAATGTTTCAGGTGCCGCATGCTTGGATTTAGGGCAACGACACAACTACACAAGTATATGAAGATGGTACATGGGCAGTGGTGGTGGTTGTTGGAGGAAAGTCAGGTGGTAAATCAATGGCCCTCATATTGGGGTATTCTATTATACTTTTACCCAAAGAGATTAAGAGGCGGGTTCAGTGGCGAGAACCTCAGTAGGATACAATTCCTACCTCCTCACTTCTCGACAACAAAAACCACCTCCTAAAATCCACTTCAATTTCGCTATGTCTTAGTCCTCAAAATCCCTTAACTCATTTCCCTCAATACATACAAGCCCTAATAAGCATAATAAGCAACCAACATTTCAAGCAAACGAACAACGAACCTGATAAGCATTGACAAATTGCTCTTTGGATTGAAGAAGGCCCTGTATCGTGCCATTCAACTCTTTTTGCTTGTTCTCGAGAAGTACATTATCATTCTGCAGATAACTAACCTGCCATAACCACCTATCTTCACATCAAAATCATCTCACCAACCATAACAAATTACTACCACACATACGCACATCACATGAACACATAGAAACGTGCAAGACAACGATTCCACATGATCAACTCGTTATTGCTTCACCCTTTTTCGACTAATTCGACTACTCATCTCGTCTTTTCTCCACCGCAATAAATCATCCAAATTCAAAATACATTAGCTTGCAGTACACCACTACACTGCCACATTTCGCTATCTTCTTCACCTATTCCATTACTCGAACTACTCGTTTCGCAAACACAACAAAAAAAACGTATCAATTACACTGTTATAAATTAAATTTCCATTCATTTCTTCCATAAAATGAAACAAATTGGACAAATTCTCACAGGAATTTCATCAAACAGTTAATCTGCAATCTCAAATTCTCACCTTCCTATCGAGTTTTCGCCGCGACTCGATCGACGAAGCTAAATCCGACTCCAATTCCTTCAACTTCCTCCCGAAATCCTCCTCCGATTGCTTCTGCTTCTGACAACATCATAACCAACCCTACAATTTTAACTCCATATCCTTTAATCAAGCTAAAACACATCCATAATCTCGTAATTATGAACTAATTAAGAGCGATTAGATAACAGTAACTAGTAAAAAAAAAAGTAAAATTCATCTTCGGTAAAAATTACCTGAATTGAGAGACGGAGATCTTCCGAAACTGATCGTTCCCTTTCCTAAAATAGCCGAAAATATTGAAAATTAGTGGAGAGAGAATTGGTAAAAATAGAATTGAGAAAGAGAGATGAAGGATAATTACGCGGAGATCGCGAACTTCGGAAATTAGGGCTCGCAGCTGGAGTTTGAATTTTGAGAGTTTCAAAATCTCCATTTTCCCTCCAATTTCCTACTGTTGGTGTGCTTCTGAGTTTACTAGAGTCGTCTTTTTCACTGCGGTGAGAAATAAGCAATTGATGAGTGTCATGTAGTTGTTCCTCCTATTTTGGGTCAATTAGTTAATGTTTGGTTTGAAATTGAATGTGAGTAGTGAAAAGACGAGAGGTGTAGAAGTGTCGATTGGGGGATCAAGTAAGAAGTTGACAGTGATTGGGGTCTTAGAACATTTTACCAAAGTGACCAGTGTGAGCTAAAATATGGTCGGGAGATGGGAATGTTCGTTAGGAAAGTGGATGGTGGTGGGTGTCGCCAACGAATGTTGATGGTGGAGATGAAAATCGGAAGTTCGGGGTCTGTTTATACGAGTTAACATCAGATTGTGGAGAGACCTATGAATTT
Source organism: Spergularia azorica (assembly GCA_038382645.1). Classification (NCBI taxonomy): domain Eukaryota; kingdom Viridiplantae; phylum Streptophyta; class Magnoliopsida; order Caryophyllales; family Caryophyllaceae; genus Spergularia; species Spergularia azorica. Next base: position 713,383 of record JBBYHQ010000007.1, on the reverse strand, counting down.
TGACAGGGAATCACCACAGATTGTTAAGCATGTGAGACGAACCCACCATTTTAGTTTGTCATTATGTATTTACATATGTTCAGTATTTTGTTGAATATAACACATTCCGTCATTAGTATTCATCAGGTAGTTTAGAAAATTCTCATCGTCAAAATTGATCGTATTATCAATTTTACGTCTTGTAATAACAGTGTATATTGTCTTCACCATGCCACGCACATTGCCACAAATATGTACTCAGTAGGGTCCGTACTATCAATATACCGATGTACTATGTGTCAGTAGTCCAGTAGACCGGTACTATTACAAAGGCAACACAGTGACACATCATTCAATACTGGTATGCGTACAAAATTGGGGGAGGTGCGACTGCTGAATGGCAAGTGTGGCTTTTTACTGATGTAAAACATCAAAATAGACATCATTATCTGCAAGAATAATGTACATATATTTCTTATAAAGGTTGTAAAGCTTAATCAAATTTTACATTGCTCTTTTGTGGCGGGTGGTGTTTTTTGAGTGCTCGCCAAGCCAGGCTCTTAACGGGCTCTGGCTCTTATGGTGTTTTTCGCTTCATTGCTAAATTGCGGTACATGATGTGCTCTTGGAATATGATTGTAAGGATTCTAAGTGTGGCTGACTGATAATATGATGATGTTTTTTTCCAATAAATTGAATTGTAACTTGTAAGTAGCTTACATGTTGTTTTCAGGTGTAAAGATAATAAGATATGCATGAACCCTGATTTATGAGGTTCGATGTTCTGCTATGTTAATCTACAAACTTTTAAGTGAGAAAACAACGTATGAACTTTGTGATAAAATGTTACTTCTTTTGAGACTTATTTGAAAGTGGTGGCATACATATAGGAAATACAACAGTATAGTAGATACAATAAAAGGCCAACTAGAAGCCGCCTGGATCCACATCCTCCCCAATTGTGGCTAAGACGGGGAACAAATATAAAGTTTCCTAGATTCTTTGACACTATGTTACTGTCCTTTCGCAATAAGTTTATAGTACAACTTTTGGTTTTGGGTGTGGTAAATTGTGTACGTCGTGAAGATATATTTGATGGGGTCATGTTTATATAAGCGTGTTATGACTGGAGACATCCCAACTGTGATCAAACAAATAAAATGCATGGTGTCTTGCGATGTACTCTTGTATGGTGTCTTGAACTTGTTGAGTGACCTGCATTTTGCATTTTTATTCTACTGTGAACTGAATTCTTGTCAGTAAATCGCAACCCCCCGGTCCCCCTTGGCTATTGCTCTTGTAGCATGTGATTGTTTCTCTTATGAAATCTGTTTGTTAAGATAGGACTGCGTTGATAAATGTAGATTGACTTCATCTTGCCATTTTTAATGCCAGTTGTGCAACGAACTTGGGAATTTTTTTCGTAACATAATAAATTACCAAAGTACCCTTTGTAACTACCTAAAGTTTGTTAGAGAAATTCTGTTAGAAGTTAGTTACTCCTCACTACTATAAATACTTGTAAAACAGAATTATATCATTTGATGGATTTCAGTTGAACAAGACAATGAATTCTTTTACAATCTTCATCCACAAGTTTCATATTCTCTCAATCTGGTATCGAGCCTAATCGATCCTAAATTCCGTATAAACTTACTCAAATTCATCCTAATCTTCATTTTTTTCTTTCGAAATTACAAATACGGCTGATTTCACACAGAAATCAGTTCTAAATACTCTGTTTTTGTGTCAGAGAGAAACGTCACTATTACGATTCTTCGGAATCTGATTTGGTTTGATTTCGAGTGGTAATTACTCGATTTCGGAGTGTTTTACTGATTTTCTGGTTGGATTAATCACTATTGTGGTGGTTATTCTGTTGATTGTTGAAGCTTGAAGTTTACACTTGAAGTTTCATGTATTTTTGCTTGATTTTGGAAGATCTTGTTTGATTGAATTGAAGCTCGGAGCTTGATTCAACGTCAATTACAAACTTCTTGATTAGGTACAATTTTTGGGCATAATTTCGACTGTGTGGTTGAAATTTCTGGAAGATATTGGTGTTTTTCTGCAGAAATTGGTGAAATACCCCATCTTTTCATTTCAATGGATTCCTTCCTTGAGTTCATAATCTTTTCAATCCTAGGAAGCTGCCTATTAGCCTTAGAGAATTTCTTGATCATACTTGGTATCATGAGTTTTTTTTCCGCAACATCCATTGCAATTTCTGCATTTATCGCTGACCCAAAGGCTGGAACTAAAATCTCGTACTTTTCCATGGAAAGTAGCAAGTTTCTATGGGCGATTGGATTAGCGTTGGTGTTTGTGTTGGGGCAAATCTGAGAACACTATGATTACAGTCGCGCGGTTTTGGGAGGTTCAACAGCCATTTTCTTGGTATTGCTGTGCATAATGCGGTTTATGTACACTTTTTGCTCGCATCGAGAGGAAGGCAGGCGTGATAAAGTTCTGGATAGATCAAGAGCTTCGCATCAGTGTTTCAATGACATGGCCGCAGCACTACTCAACGAGACACCTAGTGAGGAGGATGAGACTGAGGACACAGGGAGAGATCAAAACACGATTGTCGAAATGGTGCCGCTAGTCCACGCTAATGATGTACTGGAATCTGGTCTTGAGGATAACATTGATGTGGAGGATACAGTGATTGGTCGAAACGTGGGTGCACAGGAGGATCCGAGAGGAGATAGTGAGAGTGTTGCAGGATGGTCGTCATAACCGAATTTCTTTGAGAAGAGCTGTGCTCAATCACTATGTTTCTTCAAGGGGCAACTAGGTCTTTCTCTTGATATAGATCAGGAATTCAGGAGGTACTCTATCATTACATCATTACATGATAAGCTCTGAAACATATCAGGTTGAACAGAACCTCAAAGTGAGGTAATCTTCTCAAAGAAGATACAGAGAATGTAAAGTAAGATCATTGTAAAGAAGAAGATTCTCCACACAGGTGAATGCCTAATGTGATAGAACTGTGTGGGTTTAAATATAGTGGCACTAGGCTTCTGTACAAAAGTTTGACAAGTGTGCAACTCTGTCCAATATCAGTGCAGAAAAAATCCTTACTCCAGTGCGCACAAGCCAAACATTATACTTGTTGCAACAGTCTTGAGAGCCTCTTCTACAGCAACCTTTTATTACAGGCTGTTTGTCGCGAAATAGAACAAGCAAACGATTACCAATTGGCTAGATTAATGAGCTTCCTATGATCATATGTTGCAGAAATTCTTGCTATCAGGCTCCAATCTATCTCCAATCTATAAAGTAACTTGATTCAAGCCTCAACCAAACTAGCTAGTCTACGTAGGAATCGAACCTACACCCTCCGTCTATTAGACGGCCGCTCTACCAGTTGAGCTAGTAGACTATAGAATAGCAACATAATAGACAAATTGACAAAACGCAGACTCAGGGGCAAAATAGCACTAATGTTCACAGCAAAAGATCAGTCAATATAAACATCCAAAAATGAGCTTATTCTGCGGATGACAGTAGCATCTATAAGGCAAGATCATAACACGATCTAAGAACAGAACAATTCAGTATTCCTTATATTATGAACACAACATTTTCTAGACTCCAGCAAACAAAATTTTTAAATGACCATGTTAAGTTGTGATTAGCTGGAAATCAGTGAGCTTGTGTGCTAACTCTGTTTGGCACAAAAAGCTATCCTAGCTTATATATATTGGAGTTTCTGAGCCCAACTGGCTAGAAATGCTGCGTATTTAACTAAGGTCCGCAAGCTTGCTCTAAGCCAAACACACCAATAACACTCCTATGAGATTAGCATGACTCCTATCTAAACTACCTATCCTAGGTCCTTTTTTCCAAGAGATCTTAAGATCAAGAGAAATAGATGTATCAGCTCGCAAGCTGTGTAAAATGCAGGCGAGTCAAGCGAGAAACCAACCTTCACAAGTGTCTGTCAAAACCAAATCAAGCCTCACAGTGGATTGTACAATGATAATCATACGTTATATATGAGATGTGCAAAACTGTACAGTCACCTTCCCTATATCAGCAACAAACTCAAAGGTTTCAAGTTTCATACCGCTCAGCTAAAAAAAACTGCATCAAACAACATACTCCGTATCACAACAACGCAGATCCCCTCCAAATTCAAGCATAAAAGAGCAATTAATTAACTATGGACGAAATCGCAAGCATTCGACACTAATATGATCTTCAGCTGCTAAATATCATTGATCGAAATCCTAGAATAACAAAATGACATGTTATTTAATTGATAAGTTTCGGAATTAACAAAAGACATGCGATTTTGTACCTGATACATGTTACGCACAATCATTTCCGCGGAATATGAAAATGACGACGAAATTTCCATGAATCATTTGCAAACTTTTCGCGCCGACTTCTCTTCGTGTCGCCGGCGCTAGAATCAGCCTAAAATTGCATATTGAGCATGAAATCGCCATATTACCATTCACTGATCATTATCATGCACTGATTGTATTTAAAACTTAAATTTCAACTATTACCGCATAATTGATTACTTGCGAGATATAAAGACAATCCGAGGAAGTGGGTTCGAGGTATTGATTTGCTAGCCCGAGAGGCCCGGTAGACATTAATTGTATTGAACTCATGCATTTGTAACCCCCTAGCTATTCAAAAAATGTATTTTGATGCTAACGGTGCTTTTGTAGTTTTGTTCCCCATTGCAACCCGGGGGACAACATTGACCCGGGAGGTGGAAGCACCAAGCAGGACTTAATTGTGATGTAACTCTAAGACAATCTTATAACTTAAAAGATTTTCTGCAATGTTATGCTACCGTTCAAAAAAAAAAAAAAAAAAAAAAAAAAGATAAAAGCTATAGTAACAAAATAATCCTGCCAATTTAATACAAATATAAGTATGAAATCAAATTACTCTGATCTCCGTTACACAGCCGCTTGTCCGGTGGAGGATTGCACTCCCCTAGCCGGCGTTTGTCCGGTGACGGGTTTGTCTATGTCCTTCCAAAACGACTCAGCATGGAAGCCAAGGAAATAGAGAAGGTACGGAGAAAGATAGGCCACGATTCGAAGTCTGAGTTTAGCATCGCACTTGGCACATGTCACGGCATTTAGCACGAGCCCGATACAAACTAATATCCACACGAAGGAGATCCCCATTAGGATCATTCCACAAGTAGTTCTACCACCTGTCTTTGCAATTGGTGTAGGAGGAGGGACGAGTTGATCAACCACTACCGGAGTAATCGAATTAGTAACTACATTATCGTCTAAAGGTTGTGATTCATGTTGTTGATATCGACAACAACCCCAAATAATGACTTGTAGGAGAAGATACACCACGGCAAAAGTGACTATAATTCCCACCATCACATAACCAATTATGCCCATCACCGGTACGACAACGTCATACAGAGAAGCTACTATGAACAAACAAAGTGAATTGAGTACGACACGAAAGAGCATAGGAACCGAAGGATGATTTAAATTTAAATCCGGATCACGAAAGCCTGGACAAAACAGTCGTAACAGCAGATGCGCGACAAAGAACTTGGCAACGAATTTCAGCTTCGACTCGATGGTATTATGTGGCGGGACTTGATTATGTGGGAGAGCTAGAATGGGAAGTGCGATCACAACAGCTGCAAGAACAACAAGGAACTCATTATTTTTCATCTCGGCGAACGCATTGAGAAACTTCTCAAACACACGGAGTATTCTCCTACAAGCCAACAATACCCAGTTGTTGATCCGAGCCCGAGTCTTCATCTTCTCTCTTTTTTTTTTCCCCCTTTGATCTCACTACCAAAAACAATAACGTAATTGCTTTTTATATACTCTGCTCGATCAAATAACAAGAGTCCTAATTTGTCAAGGTTTAGGAAGAAGCCGGGTCGGTTGGTACTGAAATAATTCATGGGGAGAAACATAACATGCATCGGAATATTCGACACAATGTTTCTCAATTGTTTATACAGGTTTCTCATTAATTTCATCAACTACATCGTATATATACTCGTACTAACTTAACCTCCTTCGAGTATACAATTTACCTAAATACAATCAAGGTTAATCTTATTTACTATATTAACAATATTAACATATGCACGATATCATCATAACTTCGCATGGTAATATCGTCACCTTCCAATTTCTCTATTAGTAATCTCACCAGTGCCGGAGTCAGGATAGAAAGTTGAACTAGGCTCAAACTTATTTATCGGAGTTGGGGTGGGCCAAATACTACGATTTACTTATAGTAAAAATATACATCGACTTTCCGCAAACCTGGGGCGGGCCGTAGCCGGGTTAAGCCCCCTAGCTCCGCCCCTATTTATTCCCACCTTGTAATGAAATTCACAAAAGTAATTCTAAATTTTGCTCTAAATTTTGCTCCTTACCAAAAATTCTAATTTGTGGAGGATTAGGAAGGGGGTATAAGGACCTTAAATCCCTGTGCGATTCAACTTATTTAACAGTGTTGTCAAATGAGATCAGATCTATTCAAATCAATTCAAATCTGATCAACCAAATAACAATGAGCGAATGCAATCTACTTCTTATTATTAATTCGTTTAAATGCAATTAATTTATCAATATATTCAGTTCAGATAAAATCAAATCAAGTTTATTCAAATCAGATAAGTTCTATTCAATCAAATCAAATCAGTTGAGAAAAATGCAGTCCAATCGCACAGGGCCTAACAAGTCTTTCGAAAATAATCTCACCTTATAAAGTTCAAAATAAATAAATTATAGAGTGATTCTACAATGGCTAAGACTCGGTAGCCATTGTCATGTGCAGCGCATTCTGTAAGGCTAACAACAAGGCTGACTTGCAAGAATAGGAATTGTTTCCTACGGTCAGGTCGTAACAAGGTAGGCCATAGAGGAACCTGTGAACTCTAGGTCAAATTTATCCCAGCTCAAAGGCGATGACTAGTGCTCGACTTCGGTTACCGGTTCTATAGGTAAGAGTACATAGCTACTCTGCCACAATGAAGACGGTTTTGTTCTCTTCTTTCTTTTTACTTGGTTGGCAGGGTCAGTTATGCGCTAAATAAGCGGGATGCCATTATCGTGGGATATTTTATTGAATCATAGAATCGGTTCTTACAGTGCCCGGAATTGGAAAAAAAAAAAGTAATTTGACTTTCCTGCAGTCCCCTTTTAAGTTGGCTTTCACTTTCGCGTCTCTCTAAAATTTCAGGATGCTTTTCCGCGTCTTCGTTAGTCCGGGGTACGGGTGTCGAGACCAGAGGTAAGGCAAGACAAATTCAGTTATTAGACACCAATTCTTCTCTGAGTTTAACAGGTTTTGTTTCTTAGAATTTAACTTGATGATCCAACTGGGACAAAGAGGCAACAATGATAGCAGCATCTTCTAGTTTCGTGTGGGGGGGGGGGGGTAAAAAGAAGAAAGAAAGGAAGCAACTGTGAACGTTGTTCATATCTCTGTATGCATGCTGGAGTTTCTCCAGAATGGCTCCTAAACTCTTAACCTCTGAATCTAATGCCTGCATTCCAGTACCGGGAAAAATTCAACTTCAGAAAAGAATTACGAGACAATAAGAGAGAAAATAAGAAAGGGAAAAGAAAGAACGAATACAAGTCCAGGACCTGCTTCTCAATTAATAGATTTCGTATGACTGCTTCTTTCTTTGATAGTGATTTCTGAAGGTGAGAGTGGTCAAAGCATAACATACTAGAGATAAATTGGAGAGTGTAGCATAAAGCCATAAAACAGTTGTTACATCCTCTAAAAGATTAATGAATCTGTAGAAAAGGATATTTCTTCTATCTGCGATTGATTTCTTTTACTATTCCTCTCTGCCTCAAGCTTTACTTCAAGCTCCAAAATTATTATGTCTTTCTTCTGGAGTTCATCCTTGCATTTTGCTAGCCTGATCTCCATCTCGCTTATTTTCTCTGCAATGACATGAACACAGCTGTAGTTGCCTGTAGTCTGTCTGATTAACAGAATGAAAAACTTGAAAATCAGAGAACACTAGTCACCTATAAGTAAATGATCAACCTCAGAAACTCTATCGAATTTTCTTTTTAAGCCAGATACTGCATGGAAAAACCAGAGTTAGTACCACAACCATAGATGTACAAGGAAAGGACAAGTCCGTCTCAGCAATTCATTTCCATTGGTTTGTCCAACAGAAAGCGAAAAGATAATAAGAAATGCGTCTCAAAAAAAATAAGATAATGAGAAATGAAATAGCAACATGCCTACTTCCTCCTTTTCAGTAACAATATGCTGTACGTTGTCAAGTGCTTGCTTCACAGACAATGCCTCCTTCTCTATAGAGTCAAACAATAACAGGTGAGACTTCAGCTTCTCTGATAAGATTCTAAGCTTCCGGTCTCTTGTTTCAATTGAACATCTCATTTCGTATGTTGATTCCTAAACACCAAATCAAAAAGCAATGGCTTAATGCAGTGTCCTGAAGGAATGTGTGATCCAACAGAATTAGTCCAATTGGAGTACAATGGTACTTTGCGTGGTATGGATCTGGAGGAGACTCAAACTATTGTCAATACCAGAACCACAACCCAAATAGTAGGGATCATAACAGTTAAACTTAGACCGTCACCAACATGGTTAGAAACCCAGCAATGCAGGTCAACTTAGACCCAGAATACCACCACCTTTTCTTTCCCCAAAGACTGGAAAACCAAGAGACACAAATATCAGTACGAGCAATGTTTCAGGGGCCGCATGCTTGGATTGATGGCAACAACACAGGTATATGAAGGTGGTACATGGTCAGTGGTGCTGGTGGTTGGAAGAAAGTCAGGTGGTAAATCAATTGCCCTCATATTGGGATAATTTTATTATTCTTTTACCCTAATAAGAGGCGGGTTGAGTGGTGAGAACCTCACTCTGGGAGATAAAACCCCGACCTCCTCACTTCTCGACAACAAAAACCACCTCCAAACATCTACTCCAATTCCGCTATGTCTTAGTCCTCAAACTCCCTTAACTCATTGCCCTCAATACATGGAAGCAGAACAACAGAATAAGCTACCAACATTTCAAGCAAACGAACAACGAACCTGATAAGCATTGACAAATTGCTCTTTGGATTGAAGAAGGCCCTGTATAGTGCCATTCAACTCTTTTTGCTTGTTCTCGAGAAGTGCATTATCATTCTGCAGATAACTAACCTGCCATAACCACCTACCTTCACATCAAATTCATCTCATCAACCATAACAAATTTCTACCACACGTACATAAGCACTAACCACATCACAACATCAAATTACGAAAAGAAATTCCTCATCTGTCAAATTCCTATGTAACAACTGACATGAACACATAGAAACGTGTAAGACAATAATTCAACATGATCAACTCGACTTATTTCTTCACCCATTTTCGACTCATCGGACGACTCATCTAGTCATTTCTCAACCGCAATAAAACATCCAAATTCAAAATACATTAGCTTGCAGTACACACTACTTACTACTACACTGCCACATTTCGCTACCTTCTTCGCCTATTCCATTACTCGAACTACTCGTTTCACAAACATAACAAAAACCGTATCAATCAAATTATACCGTTATAAACTTCTACTCATTTCTTCCATAAATTGAAACAAATTCGACAAATTCTCACAGGAATTTCATCAAACAGTTAATCTGCAATCTCAGAATTTCACCTTCCTCTCGAGTTTTCGCCGCAACTCGATCGACGAAGCTAACTCCGACTCCAATTCCTTCAACTTCCTCCCGAATTCCTCCTCCGATTGCTTCTGCTTCTGACAACATCATAACCAACCCTACAATTTTAACTCCATATCCTTTAATCAAGCTAAAACACATCCATAATCTCGTAATTATGAACTAATTAAGAGCGATTAGATAACAGTAACTAGTAAAAAAAAAAAAAAGTAAAATTCGATCTTCGGTAAAATTTACCTGAATTGAGAGACGGAATTCTTCCGAAGATGATCGTTCCCTTTTCTAAAATAGCCGAAAAAATTGAAAATTAGAGGAGAGATAATTAGTAAAAATAGAATTGAGAAAGAGAGATGAAGGTGGATTACGCGGAGATCGCGAACTTCCGAAATTAGGGCTCGAAGCTGGAGTTTGAATTTTGAGAGTTTCAGTATCTCCATTTTCCCTCCAATTTCTGTTTCTTTTTTACTACTGTTGGTTTGCTGCGGAGTTGACTAGAGTCGTCTTTTTTTCTTTCTTTCTTTTTTTTTTTAGGAAGGTAGCATAATATATAGGGAAATTTTCCAATATACCCCTGAGGTTCCAGAAATTTTTAGGTATACCTCTCATATTACCGAGCTATCCAATATACCCCTGAGGTTTGCAAAATCGTGTTTTTTTTGTGTTTTTCACTAACGGCATGTAACACCGTTAGCTATCTAGTACCATTGACTATTTTCACTCAGGTTGACTCTTAATCTCATCAATTAAAACAAAAGGAAAAAAAAAATAAACAAATACTCAACCCATATTCTCTTTCCTCTCCTCCCACCTCCCTCCTCCACAACCCCCAACCACCTAATCCACCACCACCTCCAACACACACCACCACCAAGGCTCCGGCGACCACCACCAGACCACCGGCGACCCTATGCCGACCCCACGTGGGCTATGATGGACCACCACCCGCGCCTCATTTGGCCTCCACGGTCACATAACCCCACCATTTTATTTACTTTCACAACTTTCTCTCTCCTCATTTTCTTTCTTATATGGCAACATTGAAGGTCTCCGGCAACGTATGTAGTGGACGTGGACCATGATGGAGGAGTGGTGGAGCAAGGATGAAGGTGGGGGAAGGTGTAAAAAAGGGAGGATGGAGGGATAGAGAAAGAAAAGTACGTGGGCATGGAGGAACGGGGGTCGGAACTTGGGCATGATGGTCGGCGTGTGGTCGCCGGAATGGGGCACGTCCGGGGGTGGTGGTGCCGTTGCGGTTGATGGTGGTCCGTACTTGTGGCCACCGTGGGAAGGTGGTGCTTGGTGGTGGGGAGGAGAGGGGAAATTGATAGGAGAGAGAAAAAAAGGGTGGGTTTATTGATTTTTGAATTTTTGGTTTTGTTTTAGTTGTTAATGTGATAAAAGGCTAATTATCAGAAATTATTTCAAATAAATACATATGTGTTAGGTGTTACATGCTGTTAGCGAAAATCTGGAAAAAACACGATTTTGCAAACCTCAGGGGCACGCTGGACAGCTCGGTAACCTGAGGGGTATACTTGAAAATTTCGGGAAACTCAGGGGTATATTGGAAAATTTCCCTAATATATACTCCCTCAATTTCATTCATTTCTTTACGTTGGATCGGGTTTGTGAGGGGAACCCAGGCCCAACGTAAAGAAATGAATAAAATGGAGGGAGTACTTCGGCAAATTCACGTGGTGCCCTCAAACTATGTCAGAATGCGCGTGGTGCCCCTACTTTTGAAACTTGTACAATCTGGTGCCCCCGAACTTTGCACATATAGGCACGTGGTGCCCCTAAGCCCTCTAATTCACTAACGTCGTTAACTTTCGGATGTTAAATGGTGATGTGGCACAAATTTCGTAAATTTAATTAAATTTTAATAACAACTAATGATTAAATAAAAAACATAAAAAAAAAAAAAAAAAAACCTAAAATTTTTCTCTCCTCACCTCCCCCGCCGCCCACAGCCCCATTGCGGGCAACCCCCACCACCTCCCCCCCTTCCCGAAATCCCACCACTGGGCCGCATACGACGGCGCGAGCCCAGTGGGGTGGCGCGTCTATGTCGAAAACCGTCGAAGACGTCTGTTTTCAACCCAAAGGAAAAGGGCGACCAGATCTGGGGTCGAAGAGGGCTGTTTTCGACCTCGACGAGCCACCCCACTGGGCTTGCGCCGCCGTATGTGGCCCAGTGGTGGCCATTTCGGGGAGGGGGGAGGTGGTGGGGGTTGCCAGCGGTGGGGCTGTGGGGCGGTGGGGGAGGTGAGGAGAGAGAAAAAAAATTGGGTTTTTTTTTTTATTTTAGATTTTATGTTTTTTATTTTAATTACTAGTTATTATTAAAAGATTTAATTAATTTTATTACTCCTATGCCACATCACCGTTTAACTTTCAAAAGTTAACGCCGTTAATGAATTAGGGGGGTTAGGGGCACCACGTGCCTATAAGTGCAAAGTTCGGGGGCACCAGATTGTACAAGTTTCAAAAGTAGGGGTACCATGCGCATTTTGACATAAATCGGGGGCACCACGTAAATTTGCCGTATATAATTTCACCCAATATCATATCAAGACATCAATTCAGATCAATACGGATATCATCCATTAGTCATAACCTTTATGAACCTAAGGCTATGTTTGATAAGACTGCATCTTTCTGAACTTATCTAATCTGATTTGATTGTTTCTGATCTGATCTGATTTGAATGACTCTGAACTGATCTGATCAGATCTGAATTAGTTGAAAAATTAATTGAATTTCAACGAGTTAGTACCATTAATGGACCAAATTCATTGATCGTGATTTGAACAATTCTGATCTGATTTGAATGAGTCTGAACTAATTTGAATACTACTTAAATTAAGTCATATCAAACAGAGTCTAAGAAAATGTCTGCTGATTATCACAAAACACGTATAATTTTAATAAATAACGTAGATACCTAACATATACGGACGTATCGTAGGGATAAATGGTTTCCATTAATGATATTAGCATGGTTACGAAATATGTAAAAAATAAAAAAGTTACAGAGTACGTACTTTGTAACACATTATAATGGTATCTCAATAAATTATTTGAAAGACGTCTTTTATAAGACTTTTTTGTTAAATGTAAATGCCTACAATTTTGGTCTATTTTATCACGTATTTTTCGTATGTTGATTCCTAAACACATTTTGGTTTATAAGACTTTTGTGTTAAATGTAAATGCCTACAATTTTGGTTACAATAGGCCCCTAAGGTCACATCTTCAAGCCTACATATACTCGGTAAAGTCGATTAACTCAGTTATCCCCACCCCCGCAGCATTAACTGCAAAAAAAAAGAGGCAATTAACTAGTCGTTTATAAGATTCAATGTAGTCGAGATTTGACCGAACCCGTAAAACCAGACCTGATCAATACCTCACCGCGCTGATAAATACGGATTGTTTGACGCTTAATTCACATAGTTGAATGTCATTTTCTCTCTCCTCTCTCTCTTTCCCACCATGGGCAACGGCGTCTCCGCAACTTCCGAACTCCATTGCCGAAATTCGGTGGATTTTGCAAAGCTACGGTTACGGCATAAGGTAGCTTCTAGATTACGCCTTGTTTTCAATTAGAAATGTTATCATCCATTAGCCTATGAACCTAAGGCTCTGTTTGATAGGAATGCATCTTTCTGAACTCATCTAATCTGATTTGATTGCTCCTGAACTAATTTGATCTGATTTGATTGCTCCTGATCTAATCTAATCTAATCTGATTTGAATGACTCTGAACTGATCTGATCTGAGCAGATTTGAATAACTAGTTTTGAACCAAGTTCATGTACATTACGTGCACGTAAATTTGCCGTATATAATTTCACCCAATATCATATCAAGACATCAATTCAGATCAATACGGATATCATCCATTAGTCATAACCTTTATGAACCTAAGGCTATGTTTGATAAGACTGCATCTTTCTGAACTTATCTAATCTGATTTGATTGTTTCTGATCTGATCTGATTTGAATGACTCTGAACTGATCTGATCAGATCTGAATTAGTTGAAAAATTAATTGAATTTCAACGAGTTAGTACCATTAATGGACCAAATTCATTGATCGTGATTTGAACAATTCTGATCTGATTTGAATGAGTCTGAACTAATTTGAATACTACTTAAATTAAGTCATATCAAACAGAGTCTAAGAAAATGTCTGCTGATTATCACAAAACACGTATAATTTTAATAAATAACGTAGATACCTAACATATACGGACGTATCGTAGGGATAAATGGTTTCCATTAATGATATTAGCATGGTTACGAAATATGTAAAAAATAAAAAAGTTACAGAGTACGTACTTTGTAACACATTATAATGGTATCTCAATAAATTATTTGAAAGACGTCTTTTATAAGACTTTTTTGTTAAATGTAAATGCCTACAATTTTGGTCTATTTTATCACGTATTTTTCGTATGTTGATTCCTAAACACATTTTGGTTTATAAGACTTTTGTGTTAAATGTAAATGCCTACAATTTTGGTTACAATAGGCCCCTAAGGTCACATCTTCAAGCCTACATATACTCGGTAAAGTCGATTAACTCAGTTATCCCCACCCCCGCAGCATTAACTGCAAAAAAAAAGAGGCAATTAACTAGTCGTTTATAAGATTCAATGTAGTCGAGATTTGACCGAACCCGTAAAACCAGACCTGATCAATACCTCACCGCGCTGATAAATACGGATTGTTTGACGCTTAATTCACATAGTTGAATGTCATTTTCTCTCTCCTCTCTCTCTTTCCCACCATGGGCAACGGCGTCTCCGCAACTTCCGAACTCCATTGCCGAAATTCGGTGGATTTTGCAAAGCTACGGTTACGGCATAAGGTAGCTTCTAGATTACGCCTTGTTTTCAATTAGAAATGTTATCATCCATTAGCCTATGAACCTAAGGCTCTGTTTGATAGGAATGCATCTTTCTGAACTCATCTAATCTGATTTGATTGCTCCTGAACTAATTTGATCTGATTTGATTGCTCCTGATCTAATCTAATCTAATCTGATTTGAATGACTCTGAACTGATCTGATCTGAGCAGATTTGAATAACTAGTTTTGAACCAAGTTCATGTACATTACGTGTTTTTTTTTAGGATGGCACAACATAAACGGACGTAGCGTAGGGATAAATGGTTTCCATTAATGATATAATTTATTTATTTTCATTACGTGATTTTAAAAACAGAAAACTAAAATAAGATTTTCTCATTGTGACACGTATCGTTTGTAAGAATCTCATATAACTAATAACTGTCTTCTATGTGGGAATGCGCTATATAAATAGACAAATGTCACCCTGAAATAGTTATACTCTGTCTTATTCAGCACTCAACTTTTTCTCTTACCACCAACACTCATTTTCTTCTCTCGACACCAACACTAGCTCCTCTTCTTCTCCCTCCCAAAAATATCCCAAGAAAACCCCATCAATGGCTAGCTGTACTTCCTTCCTTGTGTTTGGATGGGTAATAGGATTAGCCGTGCTATTTATTTTTGGATCTTTGTTGTGTTGGGCCAAAGCTGAGGACAGTAGGAGGAAACCTTGCCAAAGTTTATGTCGCTCTGTTCTTGGTGTAGCAGGTTGTCTTGCATGGTGCTCATCGTCATTCCTTACGGGGATTGGGCATTTGGTTGGGTGGTTCAGCATCGATTCTTCTGGTATTGCTATTATTAGGACAAAAATTTGACAATCTAAAGTGTACAGACTTATTCAAGGTATGATGAAGCATAAACCAAGTTAAAATTTTGAATTTTGAAAAATCATATTTTTAATTTACACTATCCATTTATCACTCCGACGAGGAGGACAGATTTGGAGTACACATGTCAAATCACTCAGGATAATGAAAATCGTAGTAAACATGTCAAATCACAATAATAAGTCTTGTCAGAGACCATCTCTCAATAATTTATTGGGAGACCAACCCTATTGTTTATATCGTGACCCCTTTTATATAACTAGTTACCATTAAACTACTTTTGGTAATCGTTTTAATTAAGGACCTTGACACTTAATCTAAGATTCATAAAGGGGTTATTTTATGGATGTTAGCTAAAATTATATGATGTGATCCTCGATCAAAATCATAGATATATGTAATATAATAGTAATTAAAACGGTTACCGAAACTATTATCATGGTTACAAAATATGTAAAAACTAGAAGAGTTACGGCGTACGTGCTTTGTAACACAATATAATGGTATCTCAATAAATTATTTGAAAGACGTCTTTTATTAGACTTTTGTGATAAATGTAAGTGCCACTTTTGGTCTATTTTATCACGTGTCTTTTTCTTTGGATGATTACTAATAATAATGAAAATAGATGGTTGCCTAATTTTGCATATCGGTGCTAAGTGAGACGATTTGAACTGTCCATTAATAAGTTATTGGACTTGAATGTTGAATTGTTGATGCGATGCAAAATGTGTACTCCAAGTCCAATATTACGCAATCGTATTATGAGCCTTTTTTTATGAAAATTTATGCCTAATAACTATATACAATATGATATTGAAATAAACATATCAATCAATCAATGATTAAAGTGAGCTAAATCAAAAGTGATCATTATCTTGCATGCCTTATTCGTTTTGATGGACGAATCGCATAAATATTGAAAGTATGGGGGTGGTTATCATATACATCTAAGCACCTAACACATGGCCAATGTGATATGCCATATAATATTGTCTGGCATGCGGAATTAAACATAAAAATATTTTTTAGCTAATGTTTCTCTTGAGTTGACATTATTTAAAGCGTATAGCAATAACATTACTACACTTTTTTTGAAGGACAATAAATTATTACGGAGTACGTATAAATATGTGAAATTATAAGGATTTATAGTGATCTTTCCATTGAATTATAAAGTTTATTTGAACCTAGGGTAGTGGTAATAATAACAAGTAAAAACGACTATAAAATGAAACATAATAAGTAGATTACTAATATATTAAACGATATTTGATAGATTTAAATTTAAATTAACAATAATGTTAAATCAAAGCTTATAAAAGTTCATCTCACAAAAACAATAAAATAAAACGGTTTATAGAAGTTGAATTGAATATGATGAAAATATCGTGTTTTTATTCGACACTACTATTCATTGATCACTCCGACGAGAAGAAAAAGTTTGGACCTTATTAGTCCAGCTTAGAGTAACTCTTAAGCTGACTAGCTGAGGCCCGGGCAGGAAGAGATGGCTCAATTAGTGCTTAACCTTATCTACAAAACAATGGCCGTGGCTAATGTTGGGTTAGATCTTGTAGAGTGGACCCACACGTGACATATTCAACCCATAATATCACACTATCACTCTCTCTCCTTTCTCTGTGTACGTCACTTTGCCAAATAAAGCAAGGCAAACCGCATCTACACCTTCCTCATGTTTTCTATCACTTGCTATTTTTGCTACATTTGCTTGGACCTTATAAAACACGTGTAGCAAATTAAAACAGTCAATAATAAAAGCTTTATAGGAGCATCAATTGGAGTGATTACTCCATTTGTTGATGGAGAAGGTAATGTCGTAGTAGAGGAGAATCAAACGTATCGATTGCCCATAGGCTGCCTTTTACCATCGTGTGTTGTGAGTTGTGGCGTGTATTAAGGTCCGATTCTTAACTTTTACAAATGAAACGATTATTGTCGGATTTAGAAGAGATGTGTGTGTATCTGATACATTAAGCTCAATAACATGATGTGTAATTGTTAGCGTGAGATACTAATTTATACAAAACTAATGGAGAAAAATATAAGGATGGATTTTAGCCTGAAAACCTCATGTAACCAATTGATCAATTTGATATTATCAACGTATGACCTCAAGTTATGTCAAATTCAAAATACCCATGTACGGAGTAAAATGGAGTATTAGACTTAAGACCTAGTAATAGAAGTTAAATTCAAATATTCCCTCTATCTTTTTAAGTTTAATTTTACTTAATGTTTGAAAATTGTAATGAAAATTATTAAAAGCAAGTGAAAATAAAAGTAGTGTCAATTTGGAAGAATTTCATTCATTCAAAAGTTACCAAAATAAGAAACAAGATACATGAATGCGAGTTTTTCAAAACTAACTATATATAGGAAGTTTTAGAATGAATGGACTATATGCATCTCAAATTCTCATGTAATTTTGTAACACCTCAACAATAAATAATTGTTGAGGTTTTTTATTGTTAATAATTACCAAAAAAAAAAACAATAAATAATAATTTCCATGGAGGCAAATTAAATTCTAGATAAAGGGACCTATGAGACTACTACATGGTATAAGAGGGGAGACAAAGAAAGGATAGGAGGAAAGAGCCCCCATATGATAATCCACTTAGTCATAAGGTAGGTAGTGAATTAGGCATATCAAGTACAGATCACTATCATTAGGCAATCAACAAAAGGGAAACCTATTGATAATCCACTTTACACAAACTTGTAGTTCTATTAAACATCTACACATACATGATTTTTCTTTTCCAATAATCCTCACCATTGCATACATCCCCATCAAAGCAATAATCGTCGGAGTTTACTACTTCCACAATTCTTTTTTAATGTTATTGTGTGGTATAAGTTCGTTTGATTTGAATTTGTGAAAGCAATTCAATTTAAACGCGAACTTCTTAAAAGTCACGTATGCGGTATGCATGCATGAAGTCTGATACATAACGAGTTTGGTATGAATTTTAAATAGATGTATGGGGGTAATTTGTAGATAACGGTTTGTATTTCAACTGGTACGTATGATCTTTAAGCACCCCCACTAGGCCACCACTAATTAGAACATACTTAATTATAAGTAAACACTAAACTCAATATACTAATCACTCCCAAATCTCACTAATCACATCAACCTATCTTTCTGAATTAAGTAAAGAGTACTTTAATTAATTAAACATCCCAAATCCTTGGGAGAAGGAAGATGCAACAAAAAGGGCAAAAAGGGAAGTACGTCCCAATAATTAAGTCATCACTTTAGCCTAACTTTTATCTGTACGTTTTATTCGTACTCTATTAACGTCCCTATCCGACGTCCCAACCTTCCACCTAAAAAGAGATTTTGAGTTTAAAATCAAAATAAATCAATGCAACGAATCTAATACCTACGTGCTTAAACCCTGAACCACCATACTTAAGTAGACTTCTAGTAGACTGATACAATGTTATAAATCTTTGCATAAAAAACATTGATACAATGTTACTAATATAGGTGACATGAAGTAATCCGTGATACTTATCAGTTAGTCTACATCTAGAGTCGTCTGTAGTAAGCCATGAAGGTCTTGTTGTGATCTTGTGGACTGCCCTGTCATTGTTGCTCTAATTAATATTAGTATGACATTGTCTGCGTCAGACTGCCCTGCCACCGTTGCTCTAACATTAGTATGACATTGTCTGCGTCAGACTGGACAGACGCGGTATCCTAAATGGGTTCTTACCTTTTTTTATAGCTAGTCTCATACTCCCTCCATTCAAGTCCACTCTTCCTAACACTATTCGGCACGCACTTTAAGGCGCTGTTTGCTCTATATTAGAGATTACGTAAAATTCCAAAATTTTTAGACAAACAAGATTAAATGTCAATAATGATTTTCACAAAATTTTAGAATTTTACGTAATCTCAAACATAGTTAGAATCGCACCTTAAAGTGCGTGCCGAAAAGTGATAGGAAGAGTGGACTTGAATGGAGGGAGTATTAATGAAAATTGCGGACACCTAGATATGTAAACTAATAAAGAAACCTTACACCATGTCTTAAATGTAGGATTTGTGTTGACAACATAACCAGTCAATACACAATACTGAAATGTAATCTATTTTGAGGTTGATAACTATATGAATAATTTCTTTGTAACTGGTACATTTGATTTGATATCACTGAAATACTAACATTAGATACATACATTGAGCAATTAACAATCTAAAAGAACGAATTCAAACTCGAAACTAACTCACACAGATAATATTCTACGTTCCTAACTTAATTTTTAAAAAGAAAGAAAAAAGAGCGCTGGACACTCCGAGAATACCTCACTCAAAAGTCACTACTCTTGTGTACAACTCCCGAGACCACTCCTTCCCCACCATTTATCTCTCTCTTCCTCTCTCTTCTCACTCTATCAAAAGAGCTTCCCTTTTCTCATACCACAACTCAATCCAACAACAACAACAACAACAACAACTAGTAACTGAAAATTCATTCACAAGTCTTCATCTTCACGCTACTCCCAACTCCCAACTCCCTATCTTCATCTTAACATTCAACACTGCTCCACCACTATACTATATTTAATTAATTAATTACATATACCAAGGATTTTAATTTTATATAAATGTGTAGGGCGGATCCATATTTATTCAATTTGAACCTTAATTAAATTCGGGGAATGGATCCACCGACGGCGTCGCTTATGAACGGAACGGCATCGTATAACTTACCGGAGATCTGGCCTATTAGTATGAACGGTGGTGAGCTGGCAGCAGCTGGACTTGACCTCCGCAGAGGGCCGTTCGGCCCGAACATGGCTCGGTTTGCTGAGCCCGGCCCGTCTGGAAACGACGTCGCGGCGGCGAAGAAGAGGAACGACGACGATTCCGCCAAGGGTACTGCAATGGTACTTTCTATTTTTTTTTTGTTGTTGTTCTTAATTATTGAGTTGATGTCTGCGCTTTTGTTAATTAAGTTTGATTAATTAATGAGTTTGACGTGATAATTATTGATTAATGATGATAATGATGGGGAAAAGTTGTACTAATCCTCTTTTTTGGTATTGATTATTACGTTTGATAGTGATATTTGATTGATTGCTTTTTTTTTAATTTTTAATTAATACTATAAGCAATTTTTTGCACCTTTGAATTTTAATTTATACCTTTTTCAACATTAGCCTATTGTTGAATATGTTGATGTCCCATTAGAGTAAAAAAGAATTGTTTTTTCGTGTTATATACGTGATTTCGGATGTTAGCTAGCTCAGTTGGTAAAGTACTCGGAAAACGAGGATATGAAGTTATGAATGGACATGACTATCTACGATTCATGTTAAATCGACCCCAAATTATTTTGAGACGTGTAATGCAAATTTAACTCATGTATGAGACCAAATTGACTCAAAAAACTTTAGGTGCGTTTTATGTTGTGGGAAGTAGTAGTCAGTTGGTGTGATTCTCTAAGCATTTTCATTTTGGTTCATCCGTTTGCAGTCTCTCTATGTTTCAGTAGAGGTAGACTTGCGTATATCTGACCTGCCCTTACAGCGGGAGCCTTTAAGGCGTTGGGGTAATGATGTTGATGAGACCAAATTGCTGATGGAATTGGATTTGGTAATCATAGTTGAGGCTTATGTGTGTTTTTTTTTTGGGTTGAGCAGAGTGATTCGGATAGTAAAAGGCTAAAATCATCAGGATCGGGGGATGAGAATCAGAACCAGAAAGCTGATGGTGAAGTCAATTCCGGAAAGGGAGCAGAACAGAAGAGTAAGGCACCACCTGATTCACAAAAGGATTATATTCATGTGCGCGCAAGAAGAGGTCAAGCAACCGATAGCCACAGCCTTGCAGAAAGGGTAATTGCCAACCTAATCGGTCCTTCTTTTAGCTTGGCTGGCCAACTATCTATTACAGTCGTTTGTTTGAGCTTTATGAGTTATTCGAGTAGCTTTATGGGACGTAGAATACGCTGTACATATCACCTATGTACCACGGATCACTCTTTTGCTGACAGTGTTCTAGGCATGAGAGTATGAGACTGATATAAATGCTGACATATGACGAAATTTTGGTGGCAGGCAAGAAGAGAAAAGATAAGTGAAAGAATGAGAATCCTCCAGGATCTTGTTCCCGGATGTAACAAGGTGTGATTTGTTCTTACACGCTTAACATGTTCTATGTGCAGTGTAATTTTATGCCGATACTTTTGTGTAATTGTTTAGTGTCTGAGTTTACCAATTCCTTTGAGGTTCATGTCCTATATCTAATGATAACTTTTGGGGGCAGGTCATTGGCAAGGCACTGGTACTTGACGAGATCATAAATTACATCCAATCGTTGCAGCGCCAAGTTGAGGTGTGCTACTGCTATATTTGATTGCTTTGTGTTCCTCACTTATTGAGGCTGTAGAGTTTATACCTGAAAATGTTTAACTTAATTGTTTCAGTTCCTCTCGATGAAATTAGAGGCAGTTAATACAAGAGTCAGCCCTGGTATTGAAGGATTTCCCTCAAAAGATGTAAGTATAACTGCCTTGTTTTGCCAATAATTGTATTAGATGTTATGAACTTCTGTTTCTCCCAGAGAACTGAGTCAGAAGAGTGCATAGATTTCATGCCTGCAGTTTTCATAATCAATAAATTTTGACATAGGAAATCACCTACACCACTGACCACAATCCTGCAAACCTGGCTCAGGGTGTGATTTTATCGGATATGATTTGTCACTGTGGTTCCGCTTTCTATCTCATCTTAGCTTGTAGCTAGATAGTGTTGGTCCTGGTTACCTATATCAGTTGCTTCGATGCACAATCAATCTTTTCTGTAAGTAAATTACTACACCAACCTTACCAAGTTAGCTGGATTGCACGAGTACCTGTATCAGCAGGGCCGTCTTGGAGATTTTAGGGGCCCTGTGCGAGACTTTTGAATGAGGCCCCAACATTCTTAAACGAAAGGTTGAAGACGTAGTCTAAATCAAAGTTAATTAATTATATTACCGTCAAAAGCAATACAAAAAAGGATACGTCAAATTTACACGTCGTTTAATTAATGTACATGAACCGAGTGCTAATGAAGTCAGAGAGGAAGAAATGCATGTCAAGGTTCGAACACTGGTGGTACGGATAAAATTTCTTGAGGCATCCACTTGGCCAAACTCCACATATATGATAATACTCAATACACAAACATTATATAAGGGCCCCTGTAATGACGAGGCCCTGTGCGAGCGCACCGCTCGCACATGCAAATAGCCGGCCCTGTGTATCAGTCTTACATTTCAAACAAAAATTTATGCTTGTAAACGATACTGCAAAATTGCAAATAATTTCTGAGAGATAAGTGGAAAATTTCTCCCCGTCCCAGTTAAACGGAGATGAAACTTATCATGCACTATCCTATCTTCTACATTGTTGTTCTCCGCCACCCCCCTCCAAGTCTCCAACCTCCAAATCGGAACCAATCCACCACTTCTTTGTCCTGTCCTCATATTCCTCGTATCAGTAATTATGCAATATACGTACTGTATTTATGATGTAGCCAGTTAGTATAGGTTCGTACATATGCTTCTTTCAATGGAAACAGGACAGGGACGCAATTCCTGTTCTTTTCTAAATCTTTGTGAAGAATCATCAATGGTTTCAAATCACCTTCATTGCAGCTTTAAATGCTTTCCTATGTTGTTTTTAGGCTGTTGTTTCTGTATAAAGTTTACATTTATGTCCTTTGCTCATTTCTAATGCACCATGTGGTCTTTTCAGTTTGGCCAACAGCCATTTGATACCTCTGGAGTTGGATATTGTTCGCAACCTCCTAGAGAATACGGACGTGGTGCATCACCAGACTGGTTGCACATGCAGATTGGAGGTGGATTTGAAAGACAAACATGACCAATAGTTCACACTTTTGTTCCTTTTATTCTGGAAATAAGATCATTGAATAGCGACTGTCAAACTATACTACAATTCTACAACAAGTAAGCTGATCGATTACAAGGATCAGCTGTGAAGATTGAAGTGCCGTATCTGTAAGAATAGTTACAATCACAGTCTACATCTTTTTCCACTCCGCAAACTCGCTTATCTTCATTCTTGCCCAAGCAAAACATTCTGGAAGAGTAGTTTTTCTTGTGACAGAATGTTTCCTACATCTCAGAATCGGATATCTGCTCTCACACTTCATGATCATGTAAAACACTTGTTACAGTTACTCCGGGTATAGGAGCTATGGCTCTGCTTGAACTGGCAGCCCCTGATGTTGTATCTTTGATCGATAAAAAGAATTTCGATGATGTCAATAAGCTTCTCTGAACTTCTTTTGTGTTTCTTTCAGATGCATGACTGAATTTGTTATCTGTCATTCTGTTGTGTTTGTACATGGTATATTGTTGATGGATTCTCGACTCTCGTTGTCCACAAAATTACCTGTCCATTCGTGACAGTAAGAAGGGTTATATATTGTCGCGATACTGTGATTTATGATGTTCTAATAGCTATGGCTATGGAATTTTTCTGCAATGACAAACGAGTTTGAGAAGAAAGTATGAGATGGCAGAAGATTCTGTACTGCTAGAAAGGAATCTCATCTCATTCTGTAAGATTTGGGCATATAGGGGAGTTACGGCGTCGTTTCAAATTTAAGGACCCAACACCCAAGTGACAGCAGAATATGTAGTGGGCCCATGCAGGTGTGAGAGTCGTGTGACCATGACGGTGTGGGCTACGTCCGGACTTGTTCGTTAAAGATTAGATGGACAGTTGAGCGGCAAACCAAACACGCGATGATGGCTCGTGATATTTGTTTGGGTTTTAGTCTTTGCTTAACTTCTTGTTGTCCGTATCGTATCGCGCTTGTTGTCCGTATCGTATCGCGATGTCGTAATGATGTACTTCCTCCGTCTATGTTCAAACTTCAAAAAATTACACGACAAATTAGCCGATCTTTTTATGTAGTGAGCCTAAAGCAAATGAATCGAGTAATACTATACGACCATATTGAAAACGATTATTCCTACAACAAACGTCCCGTAAATTACGATCTTGTATTTTTCTATAAGTGCATACTGCGAAAAAAGTCTTGCATATAATTATTGTTCCTAATTTTCGTTATTTCCCATGGTATATTTGGCAACCGGAATCACAAATTGAAATATTTTTACCATTGTGAAAAAAAGATCACGAAATTTCTACGAATGTGAGACAAAGAGTGTTATTACACAATACACGTATAGCAGCAGCGCGTGAGCAGTCAAACAAAGTTGACACCATGAAAGAATTTGTAACGACGCCGTTAAAAAATGGGAGCCCAAAATAAAATTCAACGACCAACTTAAATTAAAACAAAAAAACGCAGGTCCGAAAAAAGAAAATAAAAAAAACCCCCCGAAAAATTCCCAACTCCCTGACCAGCCGAGGGGAACCAACGACGAAGAAGAGGAGAGAGAAAATATTTCAAAAACTGGAGGAATGTATGTTATGTTACGTGATAAATTATCAAAGAAGCTTGTTTCATACGATTCGATTGATTGCAATTGTTAGGGTTAGAGAGAAGTTTAGGAATTACTAGTAATTTGTAGAAAAAATTGAAATAGGAGTAGGAGGAAGGAGAAGAAGAAGAAGATGGCGGGATGGGAAAGGGCTCAGTCGTCGACGAGATCGGGATTGAGCAGTAACTCGGCCGTGTCGGATCGGTCTCCCACCTCGCCTCGGACGGTTCGACTCGGACGAGTTCAGCCTCAGGCTCCTTCTCACCGTACGATCTATTGCAATGAACGTGACGCCAATTATCTCGCCAAATTCAAGGTTCCTCCCTCCCTCTTTTTTTCTCTCTCCTCTCCTCTTTTTATATTCAATCAACCGCAATTAATTTGTATAGAATTTGATAAGAATTTTTAGATGCAAACATTTTTTTTTTGTGTTGGTTTTAAATGTGTTGGATGTAGTATGGTGTGATTTTTTATCAATTGGCTTGAGAACCGTAGAATTGAGTTTGGAATGATTAGGAGAATAATGTTTCGATTTTCGCGGTGTTGTCGTAGGGGAGGGGAGGGGAGCAGGTTATGTATATATTGATGCGCTGTTGCGAATTGTAAGTTCTAGGTCTAGTTTTGAATATGTTTATGCAAAATGGCAAATCGTATCGAATGTGAGTAAACAGAAGGTAGCGACCCTGATGTTTGCGTGGAAGCGTGTGTGTGAAAATGTGATCCATGTTGCGGAATGTAGTAGATAAAGCGTGGATGGTTATGCTAATTGATGTGCTGATGGTGATATTGTTGAACATGAATTGCATCCGTTTCAAGTTGCTCTAACGATATTGATACTGATGACGGGTGTGGGAGCGCTGGACTGTATGCTCTGTTATGTTCAAAATGGCTAGACCTCCAAAATAGAATACAGAAGATTGAGGGTTTTTGGATAAGGCAGCGGTTGCCAATTTTTGTAGTTGTGGTCTTTATAGTAGCTACAAGTTGGGTTTTGGAGGTTAGGCGTAGTCGTGTAGATGCAACTGATATTCAGTATAATGTGTTCAGCCTAGCGTGCTCATCAGCGCTGGATTTACCAAAATGAAGTAACAGGTCATTGCTAGCCTTCTGTAATATTAATGCCTTAATGGGTAAAGATCAGTATAGAATAAAATAGGAGAATTGTCTTGTTTTATACCAAAATGAAAATTAAAATACCTTTGTCTTGTTTTTGGCTGTGCTTAACATCGAGAACCTTTTTCATGTAGTGGAGATTGAATTAGATATGAAAGGGTTAGTACCATTTATCTATTTTATGGATAAATGAGATAATAAGATTGATTAGATGTTTGCTATCTCTTTCCCCTTTGAGTAGATATATATTAGGGTTAATAATAGGAGCAAAGCATCTGAACCCTAGCTTTTTCTTTCAAATTTTAAGATGAGTAACGTTTAGGAAAAGCTCCATAAACAACTAACTCTACTATATAAGCTATATACTAAACAAGTAATAAATATGGATTCAATACGATTTGTCTGCCGACCATGCACGTGTTCGATGCAAAATCTTCTTTTCCGGTCACTGATGCCGTTGCTAAAAAAGTTGTAAGAGCTCTCTTGAAACAACAACAAACCTATTTGTTTTCAGTTTGCTCAAACTGAAAAACAGACTATTGAAATATGAAAATAAACTGTTGTGAATTGTGACATATCAGAAACTTCTCATGATTCCGTACAAGCGTACAGGATCATTATAGTGAAAGGAGTCATTTAATTTCAACAATTCAATTGTAGTTAATAACTTAATATTAGGGGTGTTGAGACAAGCTCTCTTTGGTTCTGAAGGCTTAAATGTTGGGTTTGAGCTGAGCCCAAAAGTTGTTGAGCCTAGAACATTTGAGCTTGGAATTAACTTAAAGCTTGCTGTGCTACTTGAGTTCAGCTTGTGTTTGCCTGTGTGCCGATCTCTTCTTTTATTGCAATTTTGTAAGTGAACAACCCAATTTTTTTTCCTTCTGAAAACTCCATAACTATATGGGATTCTCTGACTGAAGTTTAGATGGAAGCCTAAATTTTTCAGATTTTTGGGTGAGTTTCAAGAATTTACATCTGTGACTTTTAGAGCTCAGTACAATATCTTAACTTCTTTTGCTTAAATCTTTAAAGCTCAATTGTCTCCAACTCTCCGGTTCTATAGGAGGACACAATGTTTCATTAAGTATCCTTAAAACATCAAAAGTTTATATGAAAATAATTTGGATTGGAGTGACAGCTGGATGAGCCTACATGTGGTCGAACTAAGGGTGAAGTGGAGGAAGGTTTTGGTGAATGTCAGTGTTTGACTTTTTTTATTGTGTCATTTGATTCTTTCTAGTTTTCTTTCTGTTTTTCTTCATAGCATTTTTACTTCTGTTCAGATCTCATCTTTGTTGCCTTTCCCAAGGTTATATACTACTTTTGCCCTTGACGTGAAGGTCCTCCATTTAAAATCTCCTCTTATCTCATTTAAAAGGTTCTTCTTAACTTTTATGTTTCTCTTCTATTCTTCTCTCCACTTATTTTTCTCAAATTTTCTTCTTTTTACCATCTTTACTCTGTCTTCGGCTTTTTGCTACTCCTTTCACTCTTTTCGCCCCTCAAATTGACAGTTCCACACATTGATTGTTATACCACAATCATTTTGGGACTAAGGCTCGAATATTGATTTATTTACGATCAAAGCTTGACAAGCTCAGGCTTGAACTCAAGCCTAATTAGACGAAGCCAATTCAAGTTTTGACAGAATCAGGCTTGCCAAGTGGGCTTGCTCATCCACAAATTACAACCTTTATTAAGGTTTACCTTGTCACTCTTTTTGCCTTGCAAGGGTAATTTGTCTTTGAGGCCATTTGTCATTCTGTAGTTGTATTAAATTATTGGAAGGTTGCGTAAACTTAATTCTGTTACCTCTTTGTCTTCTAAAAATTCTTTCTAGATTGTTGTATTCTCATGTTAGCCGACCCCAAATCATTTTGGGAATAAAGCTTGGTTGTTGTTGTTGTTATTGTTATATTCTCATGTTGCAATAAACATTGATGATAGACAAACACGGAGTATGATGGGGAAGAGACGGGGTGGGGTGGTGCAATAGGAAGAGATGTTTAGATGGTTTTGTGAAGCAGATGACTTCGAGCGTTGATGCAAATATTGTGATATTCCAGTTTTCTGTGAAGTTGGAATTGTATTTCATGATCAGACGGGCATGTACACTGACTTAGAAACTCTCAAGTTCGCCTAAAATTTGTTGTTATGCTTCTTTTGGCCATTTGATCTATGATTTCTGCTGCGGAGTCTAATTGCATTGTTTTGGCTTGATTTTTTCAGGGGAATTCAGTATCAACTACGAAATACAATGTCCTAACTTTTCTACCTAAAGGGTTATTTGAACAGGTATAACTTTTTTTTATGTGCAACAAATGAAGAGGCTTTATCGATGCACACTGATTAGGCGTCTGTAACTGAAGTTCTGAAATTCTTTTTTTATATTGACAGTTCAGACGGGTAGCAAACTTATACTTCCTTATGATCTCGATTTTATCATGTACACCTATGAGGTATTTACTGCTCAACTGTGGGAACCCAGCTCATTAATTCTTTTGATCAGTATTTTGGGGAAGGCTGTTCCTTTAGCTTCACTTCAGGCTAGTGACAGTGGATAGCTTCAAGGGGATCTGCTATTACTATCCTTTAAGTGAATTTGAAACACTAGTAATTTTCTATCTTTGAGGACTTCTTGTCCTTTTATTCTCTAAATTTTTTTCTATAAAACTTTTTTAAAGAAAAACAGGTGTCTATTGGGTCTATAATATTCTGTCGTGCATCTCATTTGCTCATCGACATTTGCGAGATGATGGGGTTTATGAATCATGTTTCATCAGCATTCTCGGTTCTCCCCCTTGGTGTCTTTCATTGGGCACCCCTTCCCCGTTTGTGGTCCTCTATTGATTTTTATTGATATCCTCTCCTGTAAAATAATAAGCATCCGCACATAAATGAAAAAGTTGAAAACAGATGCACTTTTGTTCAATAGTGATCCTTTCCGAAAGATGTTTGCTCGTGTGAGGTCTGACTAGAAGGTTGACCCTTATTGATTAAAACACGTATCAAATTTGTCACTATATATTTTTCCCCAAACTTTCACCTATTATGTTTGCTGTCTGCTGATTCCAAGAAAGATCCATTGTCTCTGACGAGTTCCATTCAGTCCTAGTTATTGTGCTTGCTGGGTGCAGATTTCGATGCATGCATTGGAATTGTTGCCTTGTATGACAGTTCAATAAGCAATCCTGAGTTTGTATTATAGGATGTTTTTTTATGACTATCTTCTCATTTGATGCAGTCCAGTCAGTCCGCTAACAAATGTGGCGCCTCTTAGTGTTGTGCTTATCATATCTCTCGTGAAAGAAGCATTTGAGGATTGGGTATGTCTACTGCGGGCTATCTAAGGGTCAATTCTTATCTGTAGTGGGCTTTGGTTTTGTGTTTTGGCAGAGGCATTTCTTTTCTCTAGATTTGCTTCTCTTTAATTATATTTATCTTGACTTCCTACTGGCTTCTGCACCTGAATTTCGTCCTCTTTTTGTTGGTTAATCTTAACAGAAGCGATTTCAGAATGATTTGTCCATAAACAATACCCCTATAGATGTTTTACAAGGAGAGAAGTGGGAAAGTATTCCTTGGAAGCGATTGCAGGTTGGCGACATTGTGCGAGTAAGTACCTACTTGCTTAATAGTCACTTCTTGGAGTATCTATTTGGTTGTTAGACACTTATACTGTTTGTTCTCTGCCTATTTTCACCCGTTAAAGCTGCACTCTTCTATGACATTTGGGTACACATGTACCAAATGTTTTTATCTTCTCTTTATGGTGTGTTCTAAGCAAATATGTTTAGGTACATGGTTTAAAGGAAAGGGTGCCTGAGATTTGACTGGCTTCCTTTTCGCTTTTCTCACAAGATTATACTGTTATGTTTTGGTACTCATCCTGTCATACGAAAACTTTTGCGTTTAAGAGGCTATTTAAGGGTATGATTTACGTTGTAATAGTATTTCATAATTTTTCAACATTTACTGAAAGATTGGCAGTAATTCTTATTGGTTCAGCTTTCCTAGATTCTTAAAATCTTGGAATGGAGGGTGGGGTATCCTAGGGATGGGTTAAGGAGTTGTAGAACGGTGGTCTTTATTTATCCCTACGTGGTTATTAGATCTGCTCAAGCCATTGCTAATGTCAGATTATTTGGAGGTTCAAAGTTAAGTAGAAACTCTTGACATTATATTGCTCTTCTATGATCTTTGCAGGTTAAACATGATGGTTTTTTCCCAGCCGATATTCTTTTTCTTGCTAGCACAAATCCAGATGGCGTGTGTTATATCGAGGTCTCGTAATGTGAAACTTGCTTTCTGTAATTTACTTTAATCTTTTTAGAGAGGATCTCTTCTTTTAAAAAACAAAACTGGGAGAAATCTCTGTTACAGCTGATCCTATTCAACCTATTGGTGTTTGAAAGGGGGTTCCATTGCTTGGTCATTATGTCTGATCAGTACATTTAAACTGCTTTGTGTTGCAGACATCGAATTTAGACGGTGAAACAAATTTGAAGATCCGAAAAGCTTTAGAAAAGACGTGGGATTATGTGGCTCCTGAAAAGGCATCTGAGTTCAAAGGTTCCTTACCATCATTTTAGTGGTTAAAATTTAAATTTTTTAAGGTTCACAATGCAGACCCATTGAACCAAGAAAAAAAATAACACTATAGTGAGCTTCAATATAAAGACTGATGGAGCATGTTGATGTTATTGTGTGGAGGAATTGTAGTATCCACGTTTTGTGTTTTGGTGTTCAGTTGCGGATGATGATGATATAATTTGTGAAGTAAAATGGTTCTATTGGTGTTTTGGGGCATTCTTCTAGAGTTCTAGCTCTTTCATTATGGGTGAATTGTCCATGTTGTTGAATCAAACTGAGTTGACAGAAGATTAGGTCTTTATATGGCCATTTTACATTTTTACCTTGATATTTGGTTCTCTGCTTCCTTATTTTGTCGTCATCTGATTACTTATGCAGGCGAAGTACAATGCGAGCAGGCTAATAATTCGCTGTATACTTTCACCGGAAACCTCATTTTCCAAAAGCAAACATTACCTCTCTCGCCGAACCAGCTTTTGCTGAGAGTATGACTCGATCTGCTATCTTTTTTTTTTTGTTTTAAAATCATAGCCACCAAATGGGTTTTAATAAGCTATGGACTTGGCCTTCTTTTCGCCGAGGCATGTTTTGTGTGAAGACCGTCGTAGAGTGAGATTTGGTAAGACATGGTGAGGTTTCATTGCTTTTGGGATGAGTTTTTCATCAGGTCATTTTTGATAGGTTCACCCCAAATAACTGGTTCCCCACCATGTCTTCCATAGGACGTAATTTTTTGCTTCCATCACATGGAAAAAAGCTCCCATCATATTCAATTGTACAACCAACTGTCGGCGATTACGTTGACTCTTTTCTCTTTGATTTTGTCAAGGGTTGCAGTCTTAGGAACACTGAGTATATCGTTGGGATTGTGATTTATACTGGACATGAGACAAAGGTATGCTTGAATTCAAATCTATTTTACTCCGAAGTAGCAGACATTCGTTGCATTGCTTGTTGATATATTTTTCTGGAAACTAAGAACATTATGACAATTATGTGCTCTTTCCTTTAAAAGGTTCCATTTGCTTCTGCCTATTTTTTATACTTATGATGTCCTCGGTATAACTGACAGGTTATGATGAATGCAATGAACGTTCCATCGAAAAGAAGTACCCTGGAAAGGAAGCTTGACAAACTGATTCTTGCTCTATTTGCAACTTTATTTATGATGTGCCTCATTGGGTCTATCGGCAGGTGTCTTATGAAGCTAGTTGCTCTTATGACTTTCACATTTAAAATTTGCCCTTTACAGACTAATAATTGTACGCTTTTGAATCTCTCAGTGGTGTGTTCATAGACCGCAAGTATTACTATTTGGGGCTCGAAGGAAGGGTGAATGATCGCCAATTTGATCCAAGTAATAGATTTGTGGTATGATTTATGCTGAGTAAATGTATTCTGCTTGTCTTGGGAAAAAATGGAAGGGTTGTGTGTATTTATGGCAGCAAATGTTTCATCCGGATTTGCCTTTTGTGTACATCTTTTAATCCTTTTTCCTTTCAATGGTCTCACAGGTGGTTATCTTGACTATGTTTACCCTCATCACTCTGTTTTCGACAGTCATCCCTATATCACTCTACGTTTCCATCGAGGTAGATCACATTATCTGATGTTGTTGTCATGCCTGCTATCCTTTGTTATAGATTTAACGATTTTAATCTGTTGTACAGGGGATTAAATTCATACAATCTATTCAGTTCATCAACAATGATTTAAATATGTATCATGCTCAATCAAATACACCTGCATTGGCAAGGACTTCAAATTTGAACGAGGAACTTGGACAGGTATGTGGTTTTTAGTATTTCTGTGAGATGGTGAAAACAAGCATTGTATATAATGGTGAGCGCAAGACCGGTCTTGACGTTTTAAATGCAGGGTGAAATTTATTGGTTTTCCCAAAATTAGATGTTATAATTTAGTTACGAACTGGATTAGAGAGCTAGTTTTGTTCCCATTGGCTAACAGGGGTTCATTTTATTAGAAGCGGCGTTGTTTAATCTAAACCAAATGGGAAAGTTCCGTAATAATTAAGCACAACACGGGGTGTTGGGCCACTTGAAACAAAGACCTCTTCTTCCATCCTTGAACTTGAGACAGCATCGTTGCATTTAAACTTCTCGCCCAACGCTCCAGGGCGAGATTGCACTCATCCGCTACTTTATTAAATAATTATATCTTACTTCCTAATTGGCCCCCCTTAGATTGTGGGTCCTGGGCAGTACCCGGCTCTCTTGCTCAGGGCAGAGACTGGGTGGGCTTAGGGTGATAAATGTGATATTAGAGCTTTTCGAGGCATTTTCTTGCCCAACCTGTTTGGATGACACTTAGATTTAAGTGTCGCCTCTGAAGGCTTTGTAACTCAACCAAGAAAAGTATAAGAAGGCATCCAAAGTCCTCACAAAAGTTTCATGCTGCCATGTCAGATTGCATTTATGTAATTTCCGAGCTTTATGGAGAATTTAGATTTGATAATACCTCACATCGAATTTTGGACACCCATTTTTTTTATTTATAAACTTTTAATTATTCCTCTTTCCCTCTTCAACTTTAATGTCTGGCATACTGAGTTTCTGAGCAAGTTAGTCTTTCACAATTCTTTACAGGTGGAGTATATATTTACTGATAAAACGGGAACCCTGACACAAAACTTGATGGAATTTTTTAAATGTTCAATTGGAGGAGAAGTCTATGGGACAGGTGTCACTGAAATAGAGAGGGGCGTGGCTGAGCGCATTGGCACTATACTCCCAGAGGTTTGATTTGCAAATTTTGAGTTAGTTTCTTTGCCCGCATTTGATGTGGCTGATTTTATGAATCTTCTTTAGGTGCGGAAGTCAGCTAATGCAATTCATGAGAAGGGCTTTAATTTTGATGATGTTAGGCTTATGCGTGGTGCATGGAGAAATGAGCCCTGTGCTGATATGTGCAAGGTACTTTAACCATATGCTATACCTTTCAGCTGAATTTCGACCATTATTGCCATCTAAATGAGGACTAGAACATGTTCCATTCTTAATCCTTTTTGGGGTTCCAGGCTATACTATTTTCACTTTGTTAGTAGCTTCAGGTACGCGTCGGCTTTTTTTTAGATAAAGAAACTGTAATTGTACGAAACAATATAAAGTCAGCGGGGATAAGATATCATCACAAATATATAGCAGTTTTGCCTATTGTGTGTTTCAGTTCTTGATGGAGGATTCCAGTTCCCCCTGAAAAGCATAGCAGCCTTAGCTCTCGTGATGTTAGGTTACCCGATCCAACTATCGTAAAAAGGATTGAAAACATGAAAGAAACAGGAGATTTCACAAAATAACAGAAAGAGCACAGTTTGACTTTATCCATTTCTCCTACTCCTAAGCTTATTAACCTCCCTCTAACTGCCACACACATGCTGGATAGATCCTCTGTTTTCTCTTACTCTAAATAGCTGCTTCTACAAAAATCGAGTTGGTTGAAATACTATTAGTACATCATAGAAAATTCATGAGAGATTGTGGAGTGTGGCTGCTTTTGTTGAAGCGAAGTCCTTCAATAGTTATTGTACTCAACCCCATTGTCTACAGAAAATATTTGAACATGTTCGTTGTTCTGTTAGAGGCTTCGTGTTTCCCAAACGTGATTATGTGGTTTGAAAATGATACCATGGAAAGAAAGAAATCATCGCATTTTTTATTTATGATACTATGTTGACACACCAAGACTTCAAACATAGGTTTTTGAGGATGTTGTATGGTTAGAGTCAAGTGTTACATTCCCACCGACACTTGACTTTCCTTCTTTTTGTGGATAAAATTTCTCATGATAGTCCAAGCGCTTCATTACCTCTCTTTTGTATATTGGCGTCACCCCTTTTAGGTGTCTTTTTGTGTAAGGTAGTCACCCCCTTGGCGTCCTTTTGAATATATGGATATCCTATCTTACTTCTCAAAAAAAAAAATGATACCATGGAGATGGCTGAGAAAGATGAGAAAAGTGGAGAAGGCGTCAAAACCTCGATATGAGGCGAGAGTAGTCTAGGTCTCGAACTTGCAGATGAACTTCGCCACTTGAACGGTCCTGTTTTTTGAAGAATAGAATACTTTTTGAATGTTTTGTGCAGCTGTGTTGTTTACTTGTGGAAGTACTTCTGTTGTGTTCTAACATTAATCTTTTGACATTGAACTGTATAGATTTATGTTGTCATTATTGAATGTTCCTTTTGTTTGTAGGAGTTCTTCAGGTGCCTTGCTATATGTCATACAGTGCTCCCTGAAGGTGACGAGTCCCCAGAGAAAATTGTCTACCAAGCAGCTTCACCAGATGAAGCAGCTCTAGTTACTGCTGCTAAGAATTTTGGCTTTTTCTTTTATAGGTTTGTGCTCTTAACTTCTTTGTATGGGTTACATTGGAGGCTCGTATAAAAACATTACTTAGCTTGGTCATGTGTGTTTAGGGCTTCTAGCATTGGCCATCAGATTTCAGTTCTGACGGACTTGATTCACAGTTGTTTGGGCTGTTTTTGGTCAAACAATATTGTTTGGAACTAATAATCCGCATAAATTCTGGTCAGGGAAATGCTTTATCGGCTTGAAGGCCTGATGATTTCCCAGTCCTTAATTCTCTGAAATTTGCTAGATGAGATCCTGAAATTCTTACAATATCTTTGTTGTTTGCTTCTTGTATTACTTGTCAGGCGTACTCCAACAACAATTTATGTGCGCGAGTCGCATGTCGAGAAGATGGGTAAAATTGACGATGTGCCCTATGAAATTCTAAACGTCCTTGAGTTCAATAGGTGAGGTTGCATTATGTCAGTTGGTGTTCAAACATGCTTTCCAATGCATGTTTCTAATGTTATCAACCTTTTGTGGCTCTTTAACAGTACAAGGAAACGCCAGTCTGTTGTATGCCGGTATCCTGATGGTAGACTTGTTTTGTACTGTAAGGTACTGGTTCAGCACTTATATAGGTTGTCAGCAGATTTTAAATCATTTTAGGGCTAAGGCGTTGTTGTTACTGTCATCCAGGGTGCTGATAATGTAATATATGAAAGATTGGGTGAAGGGAGCGAAGGTCTCAAAATTTCAACCAGGGAGCACTTGGAACAGTTCGGGTCATCGGGCTTGCGCACATTATGTCTGGCCTACAGGAATTTGAGCGCAGAGATGTACGAGGCGTGGAATGAGAAATTTATCCAGGCTAAATCTTCTCTGCGGGACAGAGAAAAGAAGTTGGATGAGGTATTTGGTTGTCTTTATCTGTAAGGCCCAGGTCTGGTAGAGTCAGTAACACTATAAAGTGAATAATCAACTCCTTAATTCTGTTGCTCGATTTTGCTTTCAACAAAATGTTCATTTGTCTAGATGTCATTTTACACCTATTGGATATTTATCTACTCCATCCTGTATAAGGAAGGTGGGGTTTATGATGGTCAACTTTGCAATTGTGAGTCACTTTGAGGCAAATCAAATTGTCTCATCAAAGCACTCTCTCTCTCTCTCTCTCTCTCTCACACACACACACACACACACACACACACACTCACACACACACACGCGCCATTCATTTTATCTCCTCCTTGGAATTTTACGTCTCGTGTACTGTATATGCTGTCACCCCCTTGCTAGTATATCCATTCTTTACCGTGCTCATGTGATGCACTTGTGTTTGTTGACATCTTGCCTATATCAGACCGGTCAAGAATCATATCATTTATTCGCTAATCCTATGTGTTTGTTGAGTTAGTTCTTTTTCCTAAGTAAATTTGTCAAAGGATTTGACCACAGCAAAATATGGGTGTTTTTTGTGCTGATTCAGCATTATATATCTTAGAAGAGGGTATATGGTGTTTGTAATGAGCTCATCTTTTAAATTGCTGGTAGTGTTGATTTCTAATGCATGTTGTCAAGATCAAATTTCTAATAGTGGAGTGCTTCAGGTGGCTGAAGTCATTGAAAAGGATCTTATTCTGATTGGCTCCACAGCAATTGAAGATAAGCTTCAAGAAGGAGTTCCAACTTGTATAGAGACTTTAGCAAGGGCTGGAATAAAGATTTGGGTGCTGACAGGAGATAAAATGGAAACAGCAATTAATATTGCTTATGGTTAGTTCTGATTTCTTCATATATTATGTTGTGTGTGCGGAAAAGGAGGGTGGTGGTGTGTCTATGGCTTTTCTGATACACAAAACAAGTCCTGATACTTTAATCCTCTGCAGCATGCAACTTGATAAACAATGATATGAAGCAGTTCATTGTCACTTCTGAAACAGATGATATTAGAGAAGTTGAAGAGAGGGTAAGAGGCATTTGGAGCTCTGTCTTTTGTAGTGCCTTTTTCACATGTCTTTCAAAGCTGTAGACATGCTTGACTTCCCCTGCCCCGGGGTCAAAAATTTACCTTAACTATATCTGATTCTTTATTGTGTTAGGGCGACCCAGTTGAAACTGCTCGTTTTATCAAAGATGTTGTGAAAACTCAACTGAAGAGTTGCATTGATGAAGCCCAGCAGATTCTTCGTACTGCATCTGGACCAAAACTAACAGTTGTAATAGATGGGAAATGTCTTATGTATGCATTAGATCCTAGCTTGCGTGGCATCCTTTTGAATCTGAGCTTAAATTGCACATCAGTGGTCTGCTGCCGGGTTTCTCCTCTACAGAAAGCACAGGTTAGAGTAGGGCAAGCGACTTCTTTTTTCCCAGATGAAATAGCTTTCCATACTGATTTTACATTTACGTTGTGTCTCTGTTCCTGAAGAATGAATACTTGTTACTTCTCTGTTATTTGCATCATGTGCTTTACTGCTTCTCTTGCACAATCATTAGTATCAATGTTGGGACATGATAATGACCTCTCCTCTGATAAATAATTAAATTCCTGTTGAGCTTTCTTTTTTTACCTTATTTGACAAGTTTCTCTATTAAGCCAAGGATTTCTTAGCAAGTCCTATCTCCAAGGATTGGCAGGATAGGAATGGCCAACGTTTTAGTATGCCATTTGACTCAATAACCTGGATAATCAGAAACAAATGTGTATTTTTGGCCTTTAGAGTGAATTTTGGCTTTCGTTATGGTATCAATGCTTTGTAGTTCTGTTTCAGGTATAGGGTTACTCGAAATGTGACTGTAGTGTGCTCTTGTAACCTGGTTGGATGCCCTGGCTTTAGTTGGATTGTTTTCGCACTTGTAGTTCTGAAACTAGAATTTACTGCAACCAAGTTTCATTTTCCAATTTTTGCAATCGAAATATAAGGACAGGGCTACCATAATTAGGTGTGATAAGGTGCTGCTCTCAGAAGCAAAACAAAGAAACAAGGTGTGGAAAATGTTTGGTGTCACTTTTATGGTCAATGTAACCCTATAATAAACATGACATGTATGTCAAATGTGTACTTTCAGAGTTGTTGACCCAACTAAATTTTTTAGGTTCTACACAGTCAAATCAGATATTACACCACATTTTTATACGAATTTCCTTTTAATAATTCGAGTGAGACGCTTTGAACAATATTTCATAGTTTTAATCCTAATTTCTAAGCTCTCAAAGAATTCTGTAAGATTTTATTAGTGAAAACAATTTACACAAGTAACTACCAATATGGACCTTCACATGTCGATGGCTGCATTTGGTATTGGTCGTTGTCAAAATTTATTTATTAATTGTTTTTCCAATACATCGTAAAGAGAACTAAACATATTGTGCATACATCAAGGTAACAAGTCTGGTGAAGAAAGGTGCTAAGAAAATAACCCTGAGTATTGGTGATGGAGCCAATGATGTTAGTATGATTCAAGCAGCTCACGTTGGTGTTGGCATCAGCGGAATGGAAGGCATGCAAGCTGTTATGGCTAGTGATTTTGCAATTGCTCAGTTTCGCTTTCTCACAGACCTACTGCTCGTGCATGGAAGATGGTCTTATATAAGAATATCCAAGGTCTGTATATATCTGGCACAATCATCATTTGATATCTTTTCACCATATGTTTTGGACAGATTACAGACTAGGAGAGTCTTTTTGCAGGTTGTTCTGTACTTTTTCTACAAGAATCTTACGTTCACACTGACTCAATTTTGGTTCACCCTCCAAGCTGGGTTCTCTGGTCAGAGATATTATGATGATTGGTTTCAAGCATTTTACAATGTCTTTTTCACATCTCT
>JBBYHQ010000007.1:657636-674503 GCA_038382645.1 Spergularia azorica | reverse complement strand
AATCATTTTTCTTCTCCCTCACCTCCCCTCCCTTTCCCTTCCCCCTCTCCCCCTCCCCTCCCTTTCCCTCCCAAAACTGTATCCAAACAGGCTCTAAGAGTCCGATGCTTGGCTTCGCATTGTAAAAATATCAATAAAGGGCGGTTTAGATGAACTTGAATAATATTGTCGAATCGAGAAACTCATATACTTAATGTTAATTTTCAATATGTACTCATCAAAAACGTGAAATTCACAACTTTAAAAGTTTCGAGTACCTAACCGAAGTGTAAGAAAGTTCTAGGAGCTAGGTGAGTGAAATTTTTGACCGGAACTTTTAATACTCTTGCTTGTCGTTGTAATGTTTCTCAATTCTATTAGAGTACCTTGCTTGTTCCTTAATTATACTTTCGATTTCTTATGGACAAACATATACTAAATCCACCCCCAGCTTTATTTGATTATACACATTGAGGTAGTCGTTTAAGAATAAGAATTAGTTTAAGTTGATATATCAAAATCTACAATATAAGGCCAAGTGTTGTTCACCCGTATCAATTCAGGTCCATAATTTACGAGGAGTCGACTCCATAATTAATTTGCAACTTTAAAAACAATATCCACCGGTTTCAGTTCCTACATTTCCACTTGTTATAGTACATTAGCTTGCTGGAGTGGGATTTACTCATATGTTAATTACTTTTATTTACTCTAATGCTTATAGCTAAAAGACACATTATTACTCGAAGTAGTAAGAAGGAGACAAAAGGGTTGTTGATGGCTAAACTTTACAGCATGTTTGTTAGAGATAATCTGTAAGATGATTCGCAGTAGTTGAATGTTTAGAATGTTCCAACGAAATATGACCAATTCTTTTTGCAACTACCATGCAGTTTAGTTACTTAGCTTGGTTTGGAATTGTATACAGATTAAAGATTTAATCAAAGTCGCACTGCATGTGTTATATACTTTATAACAAATAATACATGCAAACTTTTACAGAGTATGACATTACAACTTATTTGGCTCTCTTTGATATGATTGCAATATTTTGATTTGATGTAATTTGAATGAATGTCATTTAATTTGATATGAATTTATGGAAAATTAACGGAATCCGGATGAATTATTAATAACAAATATACTAGATTAATTAATTGTTCATTGGATATCATTAATTTGATTTGATTTCAAATTTCAACGAATGAATCTATTCTGATGTAAATTCACTATTATTCAAGTTGAATCGAAAAAAGCCTCACTCATCCACTACTCAATGTTAGGAAGCAGGGTTACACAAGTTGAACTTTTAATATAGTAAAAATTTAATTAAATGTATTAGTATTTTTGGGTCAAAAAAGACCTCCCTAGTTATATTTCAAATTATATAAAATCATTTAAAAAAAATTTAACTACCTTTTAGATTACATTTTGTATGTTTATATATATATAAAAAAAAAAATTGCTACTCAACTGTTCAACATTTGTCAACTCATGCAGGATCATGTCTTGCAAGTTTGCTTATTTAACATGACCCGTTCTCGAATTATTTCTCATCCTCTGCTTAAAAAACTTCTTCAAATCTCATATCTACATCTTTTTCCATTCGATCCAGGGACATTTGATGATTTGATCCATATTTTCGCAAGTTTTGGTACTCTTCAAGATATAATTTCGAAACATATTAATATAACGGAAAATCCAAGCCATTGTGTCTCAGTTTTATTATTTTGTGTAGTTGTGTAGTGTAAATGTAGTGAATTGTGGATGTGGTACTCTTGCAGATATATGGTGTATCTCAGTTTATATAAAAGGTAAAGCTGATTGTAGATCCATTGGCTAGATCATGCGTGAAAGTGTACAAGTCGATATGCTGACATGCTTATTATATGAGACATAGTACTACTCACTTATATTCTAATCTTCATTCACACCAGTCATGAAAACTTTAATTTGGCCGAGCTAAACTATGTATGCATGATACATTGATACTCTCTACAGAACAATTGTGGCACATGTACTAAAGGGAGTACAAATAAGCGCATTTCTCACTTTTCTTAGTCGATTACTTACCCTTAAAAACGCGAACATGACACATTAATTATTTCCGCTCTTAAAAAG
This sequence comes from Spergularia azorica, assembly GCA_038382645.1. Classification (NCBI taxonomy): domain Eukaryota; kingdom Viridiplantae; phylum Streptophyta; class Magnoliopsida; order Caryophyllales; family Caryophyllaceae; genus Spergularia; species Spergularia azorica. Next base: position 672,403 of record JBBYHQ010000007.1, on the reverse strand, counting down.
AGTATATGATAAAATAAAAACACAAAAGTCGTATAAGTATGATCTATGTAAAATTAATCGAAAACAAATACTCGTATAATTCTAACTCCTTACGAAATTATCGAGTTATATTAGAGGTCAACCTTTTGGGAATATGTTGAATCGGTAAACTCACAATCATTAGATGGCTTAGGGATTAAGAATGCCTTTCTTTTCTTGTGTTAACAAGCAATCAATTGAATTTCAAAGTTTGGACTTTGAGAGCTCATGATATAGAATTGCAATTCAATTATAACAAGGTTTAGTTTAAAGGTGGAAAAATTGAAGACTATAAATCTCAAATATAACCAAAGAAGCTAATTAATTGGTCAGATATTAAGTTGCCGACATTTGTGCTGATTGCATTCAAAGAAGAACACACGCATATGTTTGAGTTTGACAAATTCAAGAATATTCTTGAAACATTACAATTCTATTGATGCATATGTATAAGATGCGACGTTCCAATTGTAAAGGACTATAGAATTATACTGTATTTATTTTATGCACCAGGAGCTTTCGAATGATTGGTGATTATGTCTTCTACGACTGTGAAGTTTCACTGTAATTGGTGATTATTGATTAAAGTCTTGGACCATATATATGCAGTTCTATTTCTATACGTATATTTCTAGTAATAATGTAATATTAAGTTAATAACGTAATGTATGACATGCTCCATAATATTCAAGGACATGGACTGCATAACTTGGCCGTGTCTTCGGAATGATAACCTTTCACCTGAGATCAGCAAGGAAGTCTGTTCTGGTACGCTTTATTGATAAAAGTTCATCGGCTCATCGCCTTTGGATTGAACATTTAAACTGATTTGCGTATTTCAATACATTTGGAAGAAGAATGCGTGTTAGAGGCCACCTAGAAATGGCTTTTAATTTTGTTAAATGTCGCTAATAGATTGTGACTTACCCATGCTTTAAAGATTTTGTTATCGAGTCACTTTAGAAATTAAAGTTTTACCTTGTCCATACAATCTCCCCCTTTTCTTGTATAAGAGCAATCAAATTTGAATACGCCGCGTTTCACTGAGAAAGATTATCAGCATACCAAGTATTCCATAATTATTATGTATGATCACTACCCTGAAGTAAATGACTTTTAGCTTCGTTCCAGCTAGGCTTCAAGGACATGCATGCAGTTATATGTTGTACGACCAAATCCATGCTCCATGTTCATGGTCGCGAGACCACTAGCTTTAATATCAAGTTATATGGTTCACAAGTCTTTGTCATTATAAAAGTCGTGTATGTAGACTTGTGTGAACGTGAACATGAACATGAACATGCTACCATCTCCTTTGCCGAATGTATGTATTACGCCTTCCATTTTCCATTGGTCGTAATAATACATGCACACGCAACGTAATTCATTTGAAACGCTTCTCAAACGTTCGTACAGATTTCTCATGAGATTCATACATATATCAAAAATCTTGTTTTTTTTTTTTGAGGTCCGAAATCATGTTATTCATCTTATATATGTAAATTAATATTGACCCCCTCGAATATGTATGTAAATATCACATGTGTTTTATTGAGGATCTCCTCTCCCTCATTATAGTGGACACTATGGACATTAAGGTCAAATTCGAGGGTGCGTGGTCGAACTAAATATATACGTTATCTTGAAATTTTCAAAAACACCTAAACTAAACATCTAGGTTCCACACAAGTAGACTTGCCCTCGTTACGAGTTTATCATTTCTCAGTGTCTAATTTATATATGTTCTTCGACGATTTTTTCCACCTAAAGAACAATCAATTGGCAACAAGTTAAATTGGTCTAGGCCAGGGCAAACTAGCTAATGATCTCGTCTTACATAGTGAAATGCATACATTAGGCAGGTGTTTTAAGTTTGTTGTACCAATTCAAAATTAGCAAAAAACTAATAGAAGAAACACTAAACTGAAGCATCAGGTAGATTTTAGTAAGCACTTTGGAATAAATATAGAGAGAACTTGACAATCATAGAGGTTCATGCATTAAGCAAGCAATTGAATGATTATTGTTTTGTTCCTGGCTGTATCATCACTCACCAACTTTCTACCTTGTTTTGGCCTCTTATTTACGCCATTTTATATTCTATGATCCCTACCTTCCACCTTACTATTTTCAAAGAATATATGTCTTTGTTTTTTTATTTTATTATTCTTTTAGGTCTCTTTTTAATAAGTTTTGCACCATAGAAGAAGAAAGAAAGCTTGTATAAACCACTTTTACAATATTTTTTCCTTTTCTGTTTGGTTTTTTCCGTATATGAAAGTAAATGTTTGATAGGACGGTCTTGTGATAATACGGGATGAGAAAGTAAAGTTTCGATATGATAACCGATGACAAAACTTTTAGAACTCTCCATATCCTAGAATTCGTCTTAGACAAAAGTGTTTGAGAATGAAGCTAAGAAAAACGACATGATTACATCAATGCTTGACCAATAATGTGAAGAAACTACCGAATGGAGTAACAAGTTCTTTTATCCTCTCATTTTTCATTTGTTGATCGATGTTTGTTTTGAATACGTGATGAAGTAGTATGATTTCACGTTTAGAATAATAATAGCGTCGATCGAGCGAGGGGTGTTTGGGACTAGAAAGCGCAAAAAAGAGTGCAAAAGCCCTGACTTAGATTTAAACTCTGTTCAACGGCACTATTCAAATGTCAAATGGTGCAGAATTTCTGACTCCATTTTCCTCTTCTCGCTTAACATTTAATGAAGCATTTAATCGCTGCATTGACAACGTATGTTGGAGCCAAAAATTAAAATTTTGATTGACAAAATTCATCATGTTTTGTTTTTCGTTTTTTTTTTTGAGAGGTCATGTTTTGTTAATACAACGATAATTCGTTTTGTGTTTATAGTCTTTATATAAATCGGAGACAAATATACATATTCAAGACTACGTTTACAAGTTCATAATCGTCATTCCAAATCGAATCTTTGAAGTTTAGGGTAGCTAACGCACACTTTGTTGTATAGCAATGGGCACAAAAAGAGGACAAGAGGGTATCTTGTAGCCATAAGCTAGTCCATGAGCCCATGACAAATCGTAAAATCAAATTAAATTACGAAATGTTTCAAATTTCAAATCCTATATCAATCCCGGGGTAAAAAAGGGTAGCCGGATCAGTCCGTATTATGTCATTGTCTTTAATAGGGGAGTATATTTGTAGGTTTCACTAGATGTATGGAATGTTTGACCTTAGCAGAGGGCACTAGAGTGCCATAAGAGCATAGTTGGGCACATGTTATGTAAGTTGATGGAGGGTCAGTCAGGCCAACACGAGCAATATATGTGCCTTAGATTATGTTTGAAATGTCTTTTACACCAGCCTGTATGTTCAACAAAAACACACCACCCTGTCTTTCTTGCTCTTTTTAATTGTACATAACTGTCAGCTTCATTGCCCACTTGCCCTAATTAATTTGCTAAGTTCCGATCCTACTGTCCTTGTATAGCAAAAAAAACTCAGAGCAGGCAAAACATTACTGACAAAAACTGTAGGTACATCGCACATTCGGGCGGACGGTGATTTTCAATCACACTCTCTGTTGTGAGTCACATTTTATTTTATCATACGACTTATACACCTCTCACATATTGCCAAAGAAATATGCTAAAAGATCAATATGTCATTTAGGAGTGTAAAAATCACTATCCACAAATTCATCTTTATTGTGTAAATTTGTCTTAATGTGTCGAACAAGACAGAAGCAAAAATGTGGTTAACTTTATCTTGATCTTAATCCTTAGCAAAATTTATTGACCTTGTTACTATATTCTTGAATTTAAGTTCGTCTCTAATAGTCGTCTATTCAGAAAATGCAGGTGCACACATGCCATCATTCAGAATGAAAACATTGACAAAATAAAGACTCTGTTTAACAAGCTTAGCTTTGACTCTTTGAGCAACTTTTGAAGCCGATATCCATTCCAAACGTTATTCAGATATCGAAACGTCGATACGAGGATACATATTATAGAAACTCAAACCGAAGCATAAATAATCCAAACCAACTTCTATCTTTCGAGTATGGAGTATCGACTTTACTTTAAGATTTCAAAAATATCCCGTTTGTATAAAGTCCACAGTGAGAAATGTGACCAAAAAGTGTTGCAGTAAAAACGTGCTTAAAATAAAATCTGGGCGGTGGCCGGTGAAGAAGGCGACAGAATAGGTAATTATTGGGTGGTGTGGGGGCTTAGGATACTCTGCATGGTTGCCAAAATCGACGTACATTTACAAAGTAGTAAGTACCATGAATTTACTCACAATCTAACAAACATAAACCCCACTGTAAAAGTGAAATTCTGACAATGTGAAAGCACGGTGTAACTGCAAAAAGCCAAAAAGGTAAATCATTTTTTTACCATTTTTGCATCGCCTTGTGCACGAGTGCACCAACTATTGTTAGTACTGTGTAAGACGGATGCTGCTTTTATATTGTTACCCAGATTCGATTTTCCAATCACCGCAATTCTGACACAAATCGTTTGCATTGAATAATCGTAAGTGTCACGACTTAATGAATAATTCCACTCATTTTCTTGTATAATGTATTGTTAAACTGCTTTACTCCAACACGAGATATATTGCTATGTAATGCATTCTGCGTCAATGTTGAACCACGACTCGGACATGAGACCAACTTAGTCCCATATACGGAGTATGACTTAACAATCCACAATGCATCAGCACTTCATTTGATTTGATACCTTCTTCGTGAAAGGAATAACTGAATAAGGGTGTGTCTCCTCTGTACAAGCTCGTTTGTCTTAAAGATAGCACCGAAGATATATAATCAAAACTTTGAATATTAGACATGCAAGTCTACCGAAAATAAGGTGCTTCAAAAACAAGATCTCGATTTGTTTGTGCAAATGCACAGATAATAAAACTTACGTGTTACTTTATATGCTAATCACACTGTTTTAGAGTGAAGCCAAGAGCATGAGATCACAATCCACAGCAACACAAGTTGGACACCGGAATCAATATAAGCAAGGTTTGTTAAATCAATACAGCGATGATTCCAGGCACAGCCAGTAGGTAGCAGCCCTAAACTGTTGAGCAAAAAAGACCTATACAACACAACCAAAGTTGCACTAGCCGGAAAAAAAATAGTGGGTCAAAACCTTTTTATTTCGGATTTTCATCGCCTCTTCAAATGATCACAGAAACATTGCTCATGGTAGTGTAGTTCTAAGTTCTTTCCTGTCAGCACCAAATGACTGCAAAGACAACAAAATGGCATGTTAAAGAAGATATACCAGTACCAGTTTAAAAGTTTCATAGCAAATTTTAGAATTCTATTACTACGTTAAACGCTTCAACTCCAGGGCGCTTGTGGCCTAATGCTAAATCTCTATCTCGTAATGATCACATTAATCACCAGTCCTAAAATCTGAGTCCCAAGACAAGTTTCAGCCTTTCATTAGGGTGTAGGATTTCCAGGCCTAAGACAAGTTTCAGCCTTTAGATTGCCGGAGCTAACCACTTCCGCTTGGAATATTGTAGGCTACTATACCTTTCCAAAATCACTGTAACAGTGTAACTTCAGTGTTGTTTCAATTAATATGCTTAAACATGAGTGGCTGAGCTCCCCACGAATAGGAAGACCGAGGAACAGTCAAGCTTCTTTCAGTATACACCAAAAAACTAATGTCACAGCCCCAACTGCGAAGTCAGATATCGGGTCAAGATCCACCATCACAACAGATCGATTTCTCCATTACTCTCAATTATATTAGTGTTAAAGCCCAAACTATTATCAATTATAAGCAAGACATAAAAGATCCTTAATGTCTGCTCAGGCTAGGGCCACACCGCACACCCCTCTTGCCTCGTCAAATTCATAAATCTAGCTATTTAACAGCCTATCATTATATCTACAGAAAGAGAAAGGTGTGTGCGAAAATGTCTTACCTCTGCTCCATAACCTTTCACATATATGTTTGTAAAGAGCTCCGAAGTATCAGGCATTGGACTCTCCTGCAATCACAAGTTGGAAATAGTGAATCTCAAGACCCACATTGAGGCGCATAAAAAAAAATGTTATCCTTTCAATCCCACTGTAGGCGAAAAAAATTCTTACCTTGGCCTTTGCAATAGCTTCATCTACTTCTTTCCTGACCTCTTTCTCATAATCCTGTATAAATAAAAGCAAGAATGAGTCATGCATCGAATTACCGTCATCGCAGTACATTTTAATGCAAACTTTTCATTCTAAAAATTTCTACATAAGAGCAAAAATATCTCCCGCCCAGACTTATTTTTGGTGGGAGATCTGAGTTAAAGAGACTAAGGAGACAAATGTCCAGCAATTGTTTTAAGAAAATGGAACAAGAAGTCAAGGTGGGATGTGGAGACAAGTCAAGAGTGATTTGTACTTCACAAAAATTTCATCATAGTATTTAAGAAAAAAGAGAAAAGAGTAAAAGAGAGAGAATTACCTTCATTTCTTTCTCTGTAGCAATATCATGAGCCAATAACAATTTCCTCACTCTCTCAATGGGATCACGTTCCTGTGAAGAGATCATCAGCATATCATAAATTGTCTCAGGTGAACATGTACACCAGAAATTCACGACCCAGAAGCAATTGCATTACCTGTCTCACACCAGAAATCTCATCACGTGTCCGGTAGGTGCTTCCAGGATCAGACATGGAGTGCCCATGGTACCTATACGTGTCCATCTCAAGGATCTAATGCGGGAAGAGCAAAGAAAGAAAGAAAATAAGACGAAAAGGGTAAGAGACAAATACACCGTTCAAGAGATACTGAAAAGGGCAGGTGCAGCTACACTAGGACAATGGTATCTACCATAGATTTCTCTAGATAATTTTATTGTAAGCCTCTCATGAGAATCCACTAGGAAAGAAGAGAAGGTGAAAGAGTTTGATGGTCCAGAACAATACTTACAATAGGCCCATTCTTCAAAACATAATCCTTTGCAAATGCACAAGCCTGTTTAACTGCCAATACATCCATACCATCAACCTGCAACAGGGGATCAATTTTGCAGTAAGTCAATTTGCACAAATCACAGATATCAAGTATCCAGAAGTTGCATCACGTAGACGTCACAGAATATTACGTAACAAATGAGTAGCAAATGATCGACTTCCTCTCATATAATTTAAAATTTTATATATATAGCCCATCACGATTTGTCCTCAGCCTAAGAAAGTCAATGTACTAAACAAACTACAAACTGAAGTACACAGATAATAACGAATAATGTGGCCCTCACGCAACTTCAAGCCTCAGCTCTGAGGGTGAAGCAAAAACTTTTCAATCATTTACACTGCATAGTACATACTTTTGTAATCCTTCCAAGTCACACAGGTGTGAACCACACAGTGCTACCAGTGACCTTTTTTTCTTTTTTTTTATGCCATCAGTGATTCTATAAAATACTCTTTTCCAACATCTGTGTAAGAAACTTTTAGTTCCCAAAGTTTCCACAAGCTGAATTTTAGGCAACTAATTAGAAAACATCTTAAGAAAGGAAGTTACCAAAAAATCAAAAACAAAAAAGACTCCTGAAAACACTCCATCAGAATATGATTAACCAATTCTGATAAGCGCTGGTTATCCACACAAAACCAAACAGCTAAAATAGCAAATCCAAAACTTATGATGTACCTTCAACCCAGGAACATAATCTCCACGCTTGTAGTAGGCTGGGCTCTTTGCAGCTCTCCATTCAGCAGTCCCCATACCATCTAAAGTAAAGGCGGCAGTCACAGATCAACAAGAAATTCAGGGATAACCAAACAAGAAAGTCATTCCTTGAACCCAGTGAAGCATATAACTCACTTAGTATAGCAAGAAAACAGATACATAACCCAACCAGAGCCAACTGTATTAGTAACAAGAGAGACTAGTGAAACAACTGAAGAATACCCAAGATGCATCTCGGCTAATTACCACATTCAGTGACAAAAGGGAGTGATCCATAGGCCATACATTTGACTATTCTAAGATTTCACCTTTATCCCATGAAGAAAATATAGATGCCCATAATAATAAGCAAGTCATATACACACAATTACGATCTTGGAGCTACATGTCTAAGGATTTCAAGATAGAGGCAAGTCTGAATGACTAAGACTTCTATAAATCAGACTTCAAGGTATCTGATTATTATAATCTACGGCCTACAATTCCTAGAGTATCCCTGAGAGTGTTTGGTCAGCAACGAGAAAGTTTGGACACTGGAAACAGACAATTGGATATTATTGTGATCATTGATTCATTGGTATCTCAAACTCATGATTCTGTTAGGTTCAGGGTAACATGTAACATATATCAACAACTCTTAACTCCCACCTTTAAAGGGACCATATATGGATTATATATACTCCTTCGTCCGAGTTTAAACACCCCATAGCAAAAACGTACCCTCACAAAAGAGGGTGTACACGCTAAACGGTCAATCAAAGTTACGAAAAAATGACATAGAATTGTTGTTAAGCCTCATATCTAACTTGCTATGTATTTGTTTTGGAACTTTGATCAACCGATTAGTGTGTATACTCTCAGCAACACGGGGGTATTTTGGGTATGGGGTGTTTAAACTCGGATGGAGGGAATACTCTTCTAAGATAGATTAGTGAACGAATTTATCAAACCACCGGAGAAACACCAAACAAACAGAAATAAGAAATCTCACAAACAAAACATTACTAACTATCACGAACACCAAAACGCACCAGATAAATTCATTTAGGTTAGTATCAACTCAAGCAGTCAAGCTCGCAGCTTATTCTACATACAACTAAACATCAGTTTACGATCTACTAAACTTAATAAAACACAAGTAGATTGGAACCAGCCAAAAACCTAACCAAATTGTAATTTTTTTTTTTTTTTTCACCTTCATCACTCAACCACTACATGAAAAACTAAAAGGCAATAATACAGCTTCCTTACGGATGATTCTAAACTGTTTATAACTCAAGATCCCACCATTTTGTTGCCTATGTGATACACATCATGAGTCAGCAAAACCGCAAATTAATCTATTAAACTATGTTCCTCTCAACCCCTCAACATATTACTAATGTGAAGAATACCATTTAAATCTCTTTAACAATTCTACCTTCCAATGCAGTATAATGCTAAATTAATAAAGAGTATCTATCCTGCTCATTAAATGAAATAAAGTGGACAATACAGGTATAATCACATTCACAGAGCTTCCCCGCTCATCAATTTTGTAAGTGTGCACATTAAAACCTCCAACGATTCAACACTCCAGGTTCATTTACTAAATAAAATTGCTCTAGAAACAATACATTCAGGCACCCTTACAGCTCATCAAGGACAACAACTTTTCAAAGATCCTGCCACTATCACATACCCACACTCCACGGTCATCAATTAATCAGATTTGCCCTAAATATAAGTCACACGAGTTTCATAGCATCATTGAACTTGTTAGCACGAGCCACAGACACAAAGTCAACCAAAGATCCAGCCTTCATCACACAGACACATCCCATCATCTACTAAAGAAAACATCTTCACAAGGTTGCAAAAGGAAAAAAAAAAAACAAAAAAAAATTTCCCCCTCCGTTTCCTTTCTTCTAATACTTTCAAGTATCTTCAATTCCTCTCTTTTCCAAAATCACCATAACCAACCAAACTAACAGGCGTTCCAAGACCCACCCTAGAACACATAACAGGATCCCATGGTCAAGGCTTGACCAAAAACACTATATCCAATATATTAACAAAAATGAGGGATACACGTAGGTACTTCCTTTCCTTTCTCCTTCTAACTTCCCTTCTATCCCCATCCTTTTCTTCCATTATCACTATGAGCCAAAAAAGACGATGGACATTCCCAGACCCTACCGTATCGTGCAAAACCAGACCCCATGGTCCCCACTTGAACCAAATTACCCTAAATCAAACCAAACACAGCTTCCTTCACTGCAGAGCAACATAGCTTCTCAAACATTACACCCAGGTATTACTAGAAAAACAGTACAACAAAGATCTACCTTTTGGATACTACACTTCATCCCCCCCCCCCACCAAAAAGAAAAAAAAAAAAAAAAACCTCAAGTAGTACAAAATTACACATAGGTTAACTGAAAGCAGCCAACTCTGCATACTACTCATGTAGTACAACAATAAGACCCAAAAAAGAGAGCAACCAATGTTAAGTCAAATTATTTCAATATTTCATCTTCATCACACAACCAAGTCAAACAATAAATATTACAATAACCCAATTCCCACCTTTATAACATACTTAACAAGCACTGTCCAAGTGCGCATCAACTGAACCAGAACGTCCTAAACACCATAGAATTACAGAGCCTCCCCTTCGCAACTTTGTTGATGTAATAACACACGACATTCCATTATTCGACATTCATCAGCTAATTGAAACCACACCGACTACAAAACATAAAAAACTTTCCTCTAAACTCTGCATCTCTATAATAGCATGAATTACACATAACTTTAGATCTTCACAGATCCCACCTTTACCACAACTCCAGACTCCTTGTTCATCACTTGGACAAACTTGTACTAAATACAACATTTCACTTCAACCATTACTCTCATACACATCGACTTTTATTTAGCATGAACCAAAAGACCACATACAGTAAAGACCCTTCAATATCCCTTGTCGCACAATCCTAAACTGAACTCCAATACATACCACAACATAAACATTCTTCTCAAACCCTTAACCTTTTATTTAGCATGAACCACCTACCTTCACACCCTCGAGACACCTTCTTGATCACACAAGCGCAAATTTAACTCCACCATAATACAACGTCTCCATATCATCCTCTCCACTCATTTCACAATAAAAAAAACAAAACACTCACTTGGACCTCCAAAGACACCACCTTTAAAACTATACACCGCAAATTAACGAGCCAAAACAATCAGAAACTCACATTTAACGCAACTTAACACACACTCAAAACCAAAATTAACCTAACAACACCATGCTACAACTCAAATCTCCCACCAAAACCCCGAAAACAATTCCAATTCACTAAAAGAACCACAGTAACGAATCATACCAGCCAAAAAAAACCAAATTCTCTAACTTTTCTTCCAAAACACACTACCAATTACCAAATGAATCAATCAATATCACCAAAATCAACTCAACAACAAATACAAATACACATCCAAATTCAACAAAAAAACCCGAAAAAGGAAAAGACAAAGAGACATACAGTGATTATTCTCGCAAACCAAGATAGCAGGAAGATCCCAAAGAGCAGCCATATTAAGAGCTTCAAACAATTGACCTTGATTAGCAGCACCATCACCATAAAGAGCAAAACTAACAGCTTCTTCCTTATTATACTTCTGAGCAAAAGCCAACCCAACACCAAGCGGAATCTGGGCCCCAACAATCCCATGCCCTCCGAAAAACCCGGAATCCTTCTTATAAAAATGCATGGACCCACCTTTACCCCTCGAACACCCATCTTGCCTCCCCATCAATTCCGCAAACGCGCCGAGAAGAGTCCCCCCACGCGCCAAATAGATACAATGATCACGATACGCCGTAATTATATTATCCTTTTTTGTGATGGCAGCTTCCATACCGACGGAGACGGCCTCTTGTCCGTCGTAAAGATGACAGAACCCGCGGATGAGCTTCGCTTTGTAGAGAGAATCGGCGGCGATCTCCATACGACGCATCAACGCCATGTCTTTGAAGAAGGACATGAGTTCCGATGGGGTTGTTGCGACGGTTCGCGGTGGCGCGTCGATTATGTGGGATTTGAATGGGATGCTTGTTTCGATTTCTAGGGTTTCCGTCGATGTGGATGAGATTTTGCGGGTGGTTTGGTGGTGGAGGTGGGCGGCGATTGGGCGGATTGCGGCGGCGGTGAGAGATTGAGATTTGGTTAGGTGGTGGAGGAGCGCCATCGTATCGTTGTTGTTTGCCCTTTTTCGTCGGAGATTATTTTTTTCGGTGGGAGAAAAGCAAAAGAATGAAAATAATTGTGTGTGTTTTTCTGGGTTTTGTAGTTTTTTTTTTGGTTGTTAAACTTGTTATACTCCTACTTGACTTCTGATGATCCGAGTGGGTTAATAGAGTTTGTTTCGGCCTTTCGCTTTGTGTTCCACGACTACCACGAGTACCCCTTAATGTGAGTTAATGAGGTTCGGTCTCTGTCGAGTTAAATTAAAGTTTCGTTGGTTTCGTCCTTTGGTGTATGATTTGACGTGTATTCATTGCGATAATAAAGTAATTGGATTAGTGTTTGTTTATATGTGACTTGTATACTCACAATTTTTCCTTTTTTCTGGCGTTCAAGAAATACACAGTTAGTACCTAGACAAATTTCTCTAATGCTAAGGGTGAACAAATATATTCAACTGTCAAATAACTTAGGAGCCCAATTCCGATCTCATTGTATTGTCAAAATTGGTTCTTCAATATACAAGAGATTATACTAATTAATAAGCACACACAATTCGGCACAATTAAATGTGACGGATACAAAACTTCAAATAACTGAATAACCAAATGCGAAAAAGAATTTGTGTTCTTTTATTGACATCAAATTGATTCTTACGTGCTACGATGATTTAGGGTAGTCGCTCTATGGAAGATTTGCTCTCATCTGCTTCCTATCTGGTCCAAAAGCCTGGGATGCAACGTTAAAATCAATAGTGAGAAATCAAACGATCAGAGTACTCTATATACCGCAAATTATACCATGCTTCAGAGAGCACAAAGAGCATGGTAGTCCTCCTCACAATAGATGAGTGGGGACCATACTTAAAATGATTTTTTATTTTTTAATATATGGTTCCCACTCATCTATTGTGAGGAGGACTACCATGCTCCTTGTGCTCACAGGAGCATGGTATAAGCACTGCTCTATATACATCCGTTAATTTGTGTTACGAGTCGTATTTTAGAGTTCATTGTAAAGTAATCATACCTCAGCACCGAGACCTTTCACATAAATGTCGTTAAATATCTCAGAAGGTTCTAATTCTTGACTAGTCTGATCCACATTAAAAAAAAAATAAAAAAATTGAGCGATAATATTATTAGTTATGGAGTAGAACATAATCAACAATGAATTGAAGGAGGTTACTCACCTTTGCTTTGGCAACGGCTTCATCAATTTCCTTTTTGACCGACTTCTCCATATCCTACATAGTACATACAATGTTAGGACAATGTTAGAGGTCTACAGTGTAGACACTTGAAAGTGTTTATAATCAGCATTAGTTTTACTGCACTAGCAAAATTTTTCTACTGACACAAATAATTTTACTGCATGACTTTTTCATCACAAATTAATTTTACTACTCCGAGCTCAATTTTACTACTATTAACTTAATTTTATATTGTAGACAGAATTTTTGTGTCTACACTGTAGACCTTTAGCAAATTCCATGTTAAATAAGAGTGTATCATCAGCAACTGTATGTTAGCTTATACAATACTCCATTACTCCTATTAGAAACTTAAACTCTATTTAAACTTTACCTTCAACTCTTGCTCAGTGGCAATCTCATGAGATAACAATAGCTTCCTCACTCTCTCAATGGGGTCTCGTTGCTGCATGAAATAATCAGCGTTAGCCAAACTGGTACTACATTCTTCCGCAATGAGGATGATCTCGCCAATCCAACACGCACTAATAACATACGAGTTTAAAGAGAATGAAGAATGATTCGCATTAGTTAGAATTAGTAGTTAACCTTTCTGACTTCATCAATCTCGGCTCTCTTACGGTAAGTTGTACCGGGATCAGACATCGAATGACCGTGATATCTATAGCAATCCATGTCCAAAATCTGATAACAATCAAATTAAGTACAGTTAGACATACATACATACATAATTACATACATAATTAAGATAGACAGTGAGAATTTCTCCATATACATAAGCAATATTTACTCACAAGAGGACCATTCTTCAAAGCATGCTCCTTTGCGTACTTGCAAGCTTGCTTGACAGCAAGCACATCCATACCATCCACCTATTTTATGCACAAAATGGTGTATATTTAGTCCCTTTGATCACTTTTGCATATATCAACAGCAATAAAACCGAATAATTCTCTAAACTAACTTAAGCTCGATCATTGACCACCTTGTTAAAATCAACCGAATGGTCAATTATTTGATGATCATATACAATTATACGTGGGTGTGCAACCGTAATCCTAGTTTAAGCCACAAATATGTGTATATTCGATATACCGATTTATCACTAAGACACGGTTCTTTACATTTGATCAGATATAGATCAGGTCAGGCTGATGGTGACCGGCCTTAGAAAAAGATCAAAGAAGTCTAGGCCCAAAAAAAAGTCAACGACCAGTAAAATCCCCTGCCCCCAACAAAAAGTCAACGACAAGAAAACCCCTGTTTTTTTCAAGCATTTTTACCTTCAACCCAGGAACATATTCTCCACGCTTGTAGTACTCAGGCAACTTGGCTGATCTCCAATCCGCAGTCCCCATACCATCTACATACATGCATACATACATACCAAAATCAATTAACAACTCGTTTAATATCGATCGTTTTTTGTTTTCAGTTTTCAGTTTTCAGTTCCGAGAACTTACAGTGATTGTTTTCGCAAACAAGAACAACAGGCAAATCCCAGAGAGCAGCCATATTAAGAGCTTCATAAAGCTGGCCTTGATTAGCAGCACCATCACCATACATCGTGAAAGTCACGTGATCTTCCTTGTT
>JBBYHQ010000007.1:634969-654181 GCA_038382645.1 Spergularia azorica | reverse complement strand
AGAAAATGGGTCAAAATTGCCCAAAACAGAAGTTTATTATGCACGTTTTTTTAGTCAAAAATGGCCCCGAAAAAAAAGTGATCAAAATTTTCCACTAGATCCATGTGGCCATGTAATGAGGCTTCCCAAAAATTGAGGGGTAAAAACCAATTTTTATGTACCTAAATCAGCGAATTTTATATTGTAAGCTCGAGAGATAAAGTGTATCGAAATTGGTTGAAAAAACTCTTTAAACGGGAGAAACGACACTCACATCCATGATACGTTTTCAAAACTTGTACTCGGAAAAAATTTAAGAACATTCGACTACTTTCAGAAAACGGGTCAAAATTGCCCAAAACAGAAGGTTATAATGCACGTTTTTTAGTCAAAAATGACCTCGAAAAGAAAAGTGCTCAAATTTTGGCAATAGTTCCCTGTTGTCATATAACGAGGTTTCCCAAAAATTGAGGGGTAAAATCCAATTCTATGTACATAAATCAACGAAGTTTATATTGTAAGCTCATCGGATAAAGTGTACTGAAATGGGTTGAAAAACTTTTCAAACGGGCGAAATGACCCTCACTTCATTATGGGGATTCAAAACTTATATTTGAGAAAAATTTTGAGAACATTCGACTACTTTCAGAAAATGGGTCAAAATTGCCCAAAACAGAAGTTTATTATGCACGTTTTTTTAGTCAAAAATGGCCCCGAAAAAAAAAAGTGCTCAAAATTTTCCACTAGATCCATGTGGCCATATAATAAGGCTTCCCAAAAATTGAGAGGTAAAAACTAGTTTTATGTACCTAAATCAGCGAATTTTATATTGTAAGCTCGGCAGATAGAGTTACCAAAATTGGTTGAAAAAACTCTTTAAACGGGGGAAACGACACTCACATCCATGATACGTATTCAAAATATATACTCGAGTAAATTTTTGAGAACATTCTACTACTTTTCGAAAACGGGTCAAAATTGTTAAAATATATGCACGTTTTTTAGTCAAAAATGACCTCGAAAAGAAAAGTGCTCAAATTTTGCCAATAGTTGTCTGATGTCATATAATGAGGTTTCTTAAAAATTGAGGGGTAAAATCCAATTCTATGTACCTAAATCAACGAATTTTATTATTTAAAAAAAAAAAAAAAATCAACGAATTTTAGATTGTAGGCTCAGCTGATAAAATGTACTGAAATGGGTTGAAAAACTCTTCAAACGGGGGAAAGGACACTCACTTTCACTATGGGATTTCAAAACTTATACTCGAGAAATCTTTTGAGAATATTCGACTACTTTCAGAAAATGGGTCAAAATTTCCCAAAAAAGAAGGTTAATGCACGTTTTTTGGTCAAAAATGGCCTCGAAAAAAAAGTGCTCAAAATTTTCCAATATAATGAGGTTTCCCAAAAATCGGGGGGTAAAATCCTATTCTATGTACCTAAATCAACGAATTTTATATGGTAGGCTCTGCGGATAAATTGTACTGAAAGGGGTTGAAAAACTTTTCAAACGGGGGAAATGACAATCACTTTCATTATGGGATTCAAAACTTATACTCAATATATTTTTGAGAACATTGGACTACTTTCAAATAACAGGTTAAAATTGCCCAAAACAGAAGGTTATAATGCACGTTTTTGGTAAAAAATAACCCCGAACAGAAAAGTGCTCAAATTTTACCAATAGTTCTCTGATGTCATATAATGTGGTTTCCTAAGAATTGACGGGTAAAATCCAATTCTATGTGCCTAAATCAGCGAATTTTAAATTGTAGGCTCGGCAGATAAAGTGTACCGAAATGGGTTGAAAAACTCTTCAAACGGGAGAAACGACACTTACATCCATTATACGTATTTAAATCTTGTACTTGGGAAAAAGTTGAGAACATTCGACTACTTTCAGAAAATGGGTCAAAATTGCCTAAAACAGAAGGTTATAATTTACGTTTTTTGGTCAAAAATGGCCAGAAAAGAAATGTGCTCATATCTTGCCAAGGGAGGTGTCATATAATGAGGTTTCTTAAAAATTGAGGGGTAAAATCCAATTCTATGTACCTAAATCAACGAATTTTAGATGGTAGCCTAAGCGGATAAAGTGTAGCGAAATGGGTTGAAAAACTCTACAATCTGGGGAAACGACAGCCACATCCATTATAATTTATAAGTATTCAGAACTTGTACTCGAGAATAATTTGAGTACATTCGATTACTTTCATAAAACGGGTCAAAATTGTCCAAAACACAAGGTTATAATGGATGTTGTCCGAAAAAAAATGCTCTAATTTTTGCCAATAGTTCTCTGGTGTCATATAATGAGGTTTCCCAAAAACTGAGTGGTAAAACCAATTCTATGTACCTAAATCAACGCATTTTATACGATAGGCTCGGTAGATAAAGTGTACCGAAATGGGTTGAAAAACTCTTCAAACGAGGAAAACGAGAATCACTTCTATTAGAAAGATTCTAAACTTGTACTCGAGAAAGTTTTTGAGTACATTCGACTACTTTTAGAAAACGGGTCAAAATTGTAGTTTTGTCCTTTGCTTTTTAGTATCAATTGTTTACATGAGCTTGATGAATTAATCACCCCGTTCTTTTCATTTATTAGTAACCGAGTAATGCTATAACTATCAATAATGTATACTCAATGAAATTAAAATTTAAGAATACATATGGTAGATTTGTATGAGCAATTAAAAATTAACTGAGATATATACTTGAGCATTAATGCTCGATATAGAACCTCGATGTACATAGTGAAAACTTTGACAGTTTGACGATTGGAAGGAAAAGAATGAAAAGTACTAGGTACGTTCTTACAAGAACATAAGTGAGGAAAACAAGGAATCGGTGCATGTTTCAACATTTCTTCCACAATTTCGGATAAAACCACCAACAATAATGATGGATGTACGCTTTACCCAATTACCTTTTCACTCCCTCGACAGTCTACACTGATGAGCAACCTCAACATTTTACACCATAATGCAGATTGAATTACTCCGTAATTTTTATACAACTCGGGGGTGCTTCACAATTTCCATCCCTATTGTAGTCATACGCAAAGGTTTCCCCTATTCACTTTGGTGTACATTTTACTAATAAGGGTGAAATTGAGCTCAGTCGTCCCAACATACGATAACTAATTTAGGGATCGAGGTGATAATTTCACAACATCACCACTAGCAACATTTACACGACCTTCTCCCATCCTCTTGCCTAGTACACGATCCACCCCAATACAAGTCCGGTTTTGTACAAAGTCAAATGACGACATTTGTATATGGTTCAAACTCAAAATGTAGAGAACCTCAAAATTTGGAGGCCTTGTACATTTGTTCCAATCACGTATCTACTTTTCAAGTTAGTGTCGTGATACTCACTTAAATGTTATTCTAAATCTGCCAACGCCGGAGGTAGTTAAACATATCTACGATGAGGAACCACAAGCCAAATGAAAACTACATGCCCTCGGATTCATCATGCTAATAGGATTGAATCTATCACACCAAAACATGAAAAAAAAAAAAAATTAATCTTGATTCTTCAATTCATGTCATGTCGTCGGACATTCTCATAGTTAGTTGTTGGATCATTGGAAAACTTCCCACTTCCACTCCACCTAGAAAACGACCAACAAATATTTAACTTGCTTAATATCACTAGTAGACTAGTACACACTCTAGTTGCACATTTGAAAATGTGTTCTCCCTTGGTTGGTAGCCTTCGATTATGACTTAACCACAACATAAACACATTAAAATAAGAGATCGTACTACTTAGTAAGCAGTACCAAGCATTTTTATTCCCTATAATTGGCTAAATAACAAAAATACCATCTTAATTATTTCGCAAATTGATTAATTTTTTAGTGGATTCTTTTAAGGATGATGTATGGATAGGTTTGTTGTCGAAGACAATCTTTTCGATTTGTTTAATTAGATTGAATTAGCTGGAAATTAATTTTATGTTATACATTGCTTGTCCCTTTCATAATTTCTTTAGCAAATCAATCGAGTTTCAATAATAATAATCACATGGACAGAAACCAGTAACATTATTCCTCCTTTGTTAATTAAAGCCCAAGTAAAAATGAATTAGACTTAAAGTTTGCTGTCGCTTTTATCTTTTTTTTTCTTTCTTTTTTCCCCACTTTGCTTGATGATATGGCTTTGTTGTCTTTTAACCCGTAACATTTTTCATTTAACCCGTAACATTAAATCTTAACGTTGATGGCGCGTGGACAATACGCGGTAAATTTAAGGCGGCTTTCCACTATTCCAGCCTACGGTCAATGTGTAGCAGCCATGTATGGTGTTTTTTTGTGTATTATACGTCCTATTTACATGCGGCAGGACCATCATTTCGAGGGAAATGTTAAGGCCACGTATTTAAAAAACGAAGTGTCATAAAGTTTTGTGTTTAGCGGAGTTACGATATGCTTATAAAGTGTTAAAGTGATTTAAGGAAAATGTTAATGCCATACGAAAGTCGAAAAATGAACTGTGCCACGCACTTTTGTATTTAGCAATTAGCATGGTAACGACACACCTATGTAATGCGGTGCATGCTACACAGTTTCTTTTCATGATAACCGACCATAAATTATTTTGAAAATAAGGCCAGGTGGTTGTTGTTTGACACAATTTATGCGCGAAATGATTTTTCATCCAAAATAAAAAAATCAGAGACCTACCTTAAAAACTGAAAAAGACGACATGTATATACGCTCGGCATCAACAATTGTGTGTACTCGGCATCAACAGTTATTCAATATTCCAACATCCTCCATCTGTATTAGTTGACCATCAGCATTGCATGATTTCCCGAGCTTCAAAGAAATGCAATAATAAAGGGTTTGCGTAAAAACCATGTGACATACTAGTATTATGCAATCAACGATTTCATGATAACAACAACTACACCGTTGTATTGTACATAAAACCCTAAAACTCCGTTATGTGAGAATTATATGGACCAACTGTATAGGCTAATAGTTAAAATCCAGGTAATTATTTTAGTACTCTAGACAATACTATATCTCGACTCGAGGGATTCATTTTGTATGTCTCGACTGGATAGGTTGACTTATTTCACACAAATTTTCAAGAGAACAAAAAGCATGAATACGTAATGTATAAACATTCTTTCGTTAAGAGAAGATCAGGCAAACGATGATTGAAATTCGACATTTTCACTTTCATGTTCGGAAAAAATCACGTGAAACAAATCTCAACCTAAAATTTAGGTTAATTTTAAGGGAATTATGGGGACCGAAAAGTTATGTATGATCTTTGTTTCCAACGCGTACGGCATACCCAATGATTCTCTATGATGACTCAGTCTTTAGGCTTCATTTGACATAATCTTTTAAAATGAAGGTGTAGTGATGTTGTCAACACACACTCTCAAGAATGCTTCAGCCCCATTCTTAGGTATTCTAAGCTCCTTGTCAAATGCATCTTAATCATAAATGTCAATAAGGCAAAAGAAAGAATCGTTGGCGCCTCGTAACAATGTCGAGGTAGAAAGTATCGGTAGTTCGATACCTTGTCAATCAAATACAAACATCCTCCTAATCATGGTTGCTTTCTTATGCATTGTTAAGCACAAAAATCTCGTAGGAAACCGTCTACACTCTAGAGTAATTTATTGAGATGCCAACGCGGGTCAAAAAAATCAAACAGTACCACTGTACCAGACTATTAGCCTTAAGAATGGGCGTCCACTAATCCACAATCACATCTCCCTTTCACTTATTAAGATAATATTATCCATCCTAATAACAAAATACGTACAATGTACGACCAGTTTTCACCAAACTCTCAAAAATACTAAAACACTGAGGAAAAGTTCTAACCTTATTATGTCAAACTAAATGATTAAGTCGTGCATTATTATTTTAACAATACTTAAATTACTCCAGCAAATGGGAGTCCATTGACCTAAAACAATCAGTCCTATCATGCAAAAGAAAACAACATCTTAACACCACAATCATCAACTGTGAACATGTAAATAAATGTAGTACTGTACAATATAATTTTTTAACTCACACTCTCAATATTTAAAGTAGAAAAACAATTTGTTTAAAATAACACTCGTAACACTTAGTTGAATTGACACGAGACTAAATATAATCAACGTCTTAACAAGGGTTCGCAAGTGTCGACAATGTAAAAGTAACACTTTAGAAACTCATCGGAACAATTTCATCATATGATATGGTTTACTCAACTCAAATTCGGATTAAATCGGATACAGTAAACGATAAACCGAAAACAACTCGAAGAAAGACAATATAAAAAGAAAACAAACATCAACTATCCTCCACGCACTTATAAAAGGAGAGTAGCCAAGAAGTTTCATCCCTTCAAAAAAAAAGTAAAGAGCAAGCATGGTCCCATAATTCTCTCTCCCACTTACTCTTGTGTTAACGAACACTAGAAGGCATAAAATCATAAGATTTTAGGCCTACACTACAGCCAGTGTGCCTACCAAAAATTCCCATAACCAGGCTGACCGTTCCGCAGCCTTTATAAACGTGTTTTCCTCTCCTTTTTCTCTCTCTCCTCCCCACACAAAACCACATTCCAACGATACAAAAAAACACACAGCAAAACTTACCAGTATTACTGTCGGTCCAACCCCCAGATCTACGCTACCCTTACCAAACAGCTTCTTCTTGAAGTTACCCACTCACAAGATCTTCTGTCATTCTTTCTTCCGAATTCCCACTAAAAAAAAAAGAAAAAAAAACCTACGGAAAAAAAATAAGAGAGACAAAGATTATGTGTTACTCTACCCTCCCAATGAGTGTTTCAATGGAAGCACGGAAACGGAAACGGATACTGAAGGCTCCTTTGCCTGTAACTCCGGTTTTTACCACTAAATTTTTACTGAGTTTTTGTTTGTTCGTTCTGTTTATCTTGTTATACCGAGGGTTTGGTTCCGGCCCGTTTCGGCCGGCTCCTATGGTTCCGAAACTGGCAGTTTTCTCTTCGTCTGTCAGTAATTCAGTGCAGGATCTGACAACCCACCACAGCAGTGGTGACAGTGGGAATGGTAGGGGTAGGGGTAGCGAGAGCGAAAGCGAAAAACCAGTGGAGTTGAAGGTTGAGGACAGGGTGGTTTTCACTGACCATGTCCTCGTAATTCTATTAACCAATGAGAAGGGTCCACGTCTTCAGCAGAGGATTGACTGTGTATACCACAGAGAGTTGGACGGTGGGGAAAGGAGTGTTACTTACGCTATGTTTTCTGCGGATGAGTATGGGGAAGGGAGGTGGATTGTCCGGTGCCCACCACCGCCTGCGAATTATACAGCAGCGGTGGGTTTGCGAGGGCACCGGAACGATGTAGCCGGGTTTGAGTGGGTGGCAGGCATGGGAGGCAGTAATCAGACAGTTCAATTGTGGGATTTTTTGGCTTATGATGCAGTCTTTGATGGGGAAGATACAGCTACAGTTTTTGTCAAGGGGTTGCATCTTAAGTCTGACAAAGAAGCAGACCCTAGTTGTTTCAGCTGTCTATTCGGAACTGGGAGTTTATCGGGCGGTGGCGAAGACGGTGTGCTTACCACAAAGCCAATCACAGCTGCACAGGAGATAATCCGGTGCCCTGTGCCCCCAGCTGTGAAAGCCAAATTGAGGAATAATGAGGCTGTTCATATCACTGTTAAAAGAGATAGATTGCACCAAGTATTTCCATCAATAGCGAAATTGCATCAAAAGAATATCAAGGAAAGTAGCGTAAATAAGAAGGTTAGTTATAAATATGAGCTTTGTGCTTGTAGTATGGTTTGGAATCAG
The DNA here is from genome assembly GCA_038382645.1 of Spergularia azorica. Classification (NCBI taxonomy): domain Eukaryota; kingdom Viridiplantae; phylum Streptophyta; class Magnoliopsida; order Caryophyllales; family Caryophyllaceae; genus Spergularia; species Spergularia azorica. Next base: position 646,389 of record JBBYHQ010000007.1, on the reverse strand, counting down.
GCGGCATTTGTTAAGGAATGGGTAGCCTACCATGCTTGGTTAGGAGTTCAGCGTTGGTTTGTATATGATAATGACAGTGATGATGGATTGAAGGAGGTGCTTGATGAGCTTGACGCACAGAATTATAATGTCAGTAGGCATGTTTGGCCATGGGTTAAGTCTCAGGAGGCCGGGTTCTCACATTGCGTGTTGAGGGCAAAGGACGAGTGCAGGTGGGTCGGGTTCTTTGACGTGGATGAATTTTACCACTTGCCTCGTCCCAAGAACAAGAAAAGGCAGGCTGGTGATCCTGGTCCCGGCTCCCTCCGAGCTATTGTGGCAAATGTGACAGCAACTAAGCCAAAAGTAGGCGAAATTAGAACAGATTGCCATAGCTTTGGACCCTCAGGGTTGAAGGAAAAACCGGTAGAGGGAGTGACCTTAGGGTACACTTGTCGGATGAGGAGTCCTGAAAGGCATAAGTCAATTGTACGCCCTGATGCTGTTGATGATACTCTTTTGAACCAGATTCATCACTTCAAGCTGAAGCCGGAGTTTAAAAAGATGACCTTACCTCAGACCACAGCCCTGATAAACCACTACAAGTATCAGGTCTGGGATAATTTCAAAGCTAAGTTCTACAGAAGAGTATCGACATATGTCGTTGACTGGCAGGAGAATCAAAATGAAGGATCACGGGACAGAGCACCGGGTTTGGGTACAGAAGCAATCGAACCAGAAGATTGGCACCAACGGTTCTGTGAGGTTTGGGATACCAGGTTAAAAGACTTCATTCTAGCTAACCTTGGTGATCCAGATACAGGGTTGGTTTCGTGGGGGTCTATTCTATGACCAAAGATTGAGAAGCAGCTCATCTATACTTGTAAACAAACAAAACAAATTCTTTCTTCTAATTTTTTTTTTTTTTATGTAGCTCATATCTTGATTTAACTTATCCTGTATGCTTTTGTAGAGAAGTCATTAGCAAAAAAATTATCAGGTAGCGGAATTAGAGAGATGGGAAAACCATCTCTCTTTTCTTTTTCTGAATTCTTCTGGGAAAATTTTCTGAGGATTTCTAAGTTACAATTCTTACGAATTGCAGGCAATGGAGTTCTGGGGTTATTGGTTTTGTTCGTTACAATTTCGGGGTCACTGTGAGACTATTGTGGTAATGTATCATTGTACATCTTGAAAGATTGAATATGAAGGTACTGGTCTCTAGCTCAGAATATAAATAAGCTAAAGTCAGATTCTTGATTAATCTTCTTATCTGACGTATAATCTTCTTATCTGACATATATTTATAGTTTACATTTTGTATTAACTCCACAGCGATTACTAAGGAACTATAACATGAATGTAATACAAAACAAAGCATGGAAAGGACACAGGAAAACGAGGAAGTTATGAACAACTCAATCGATAAACAAACTTACGCAAACAGAAGCTTCAGTAAAACTCATGGGGGTACAGGAGAAACAGTAAACATGTGAATCTGACAGGTCCTTCCCCATTTCCTTAGGTTAATTACCATTACAAAAATATTCAGTTTAGAGATAGAACATTATATATATGACCAAACGAAATGCAGCTATCTTTTGATATTAATTATCGATTCAGGACACAGACGCTTTTGTCTAATTTTCAATCCTAAGACCTTTCTGGCGACTGGCACATGAACATTGAAGTGGTAGTGTAACGGTCTGAAACTTCGGGCGAGGAGAAGGTTGGTTCAGAAATGAGAGGGGTAGCCAGCTCTGATAACTATGAAGGTCTTATCGATTTAGGTTTGCTCGGCTAACTAGACTGCCAGTGACGGGATTCATGACTCAACTAGCATGTCATAGGAATGTTTTAAGACTGTCTCAGAGGAACATGCGCCTCATATAAAGCCTCAGCAGGCGAACGGAAAGTTACCTTGGCTCTAACCTTCTGTTGTTGCCATGTAACGGTCAAAGAGTCGAGCTTGTATCCTGTGTCATCAACGGAGTACTGGGCACTGACTTTGTCAATGTAGCATCCAACTTGTCACCAATCAATGATATCCAAGCCTATAATCAGTGAAAGAGTATTGAGTAGAACATAATGACAAAACGTATTATTAGCTGGAAAATTAAATCAATAATCAATAATTAAATTCAATGATAATGATTGCAAAGCAGGAACAAGACGAAGCAGACAGTACTAACTAACAAATATTCCTTTCTCCACAGATGCATGTGAAGGAATTGGGAAATCGCAGCCCCTCCCCTTGACATTATCTAGCTCAATAACGTAAAACACAAAAAACACACAATTGGCTAATCAGGAATAGTCAAAGAGAAGAGGCTAAAGCTCCCAAGTTGACCTGTCAATTAAAGAATTACGTTCCTATTTCATTTGAAACGAGTAGCAGGAGCCATCCCACATATTTGTTCCACTTTCCGTGCCATCTCAGACATTTAAGTTTCTTGAAGAACTATTCCACTTTTCGATCCATTTGCAATTTCCTTGGAAAAGAAAGTTGAATTGCATCAAATTTACACTTGTACAGTGTTATCAGTTTTCTGGTGCTCGCCGTTTCATGGTTTTCTCCACAAGTTCACTATATTAGTTATTGAACGACCATTCATAATAAGGCCTTCTATAACGAAACAGGGGGATTTTCTCGTAAGCCATATACAAAGATAGTTGAGCAATATTAGGGTCCCAAGGCCCTGAGCACACTTTGGGGATCTAACTAGTGGCTCTTAACAACCACCGAAGCACCTGGTATAGATCCTAGCAAGATCTACTAGGAGCATTTCAATACTGCATTATGTTTGCATTGGACCGTAACATCACTGATATCAACACTCAGCATTGCATATAAAGTATTACTTATGGAAGACAGAAAAAGCACCTGATCAGCCGTTGTAAATCCCCGTATTGTATCACCACCTATAATTGCAACCCCCTTGTCACTAAGTGGCTGCAGGATGACCGCCTGTTTAATCGAAACAGCAGTAAGGAATTCGTTACTTAGAAACTAATGGAGACAGAGACACGTCTTTTCGGAGACGTAGAACAATATCACACAACCAAATGTGGTTCTGACCTTACTATTAGATACAGAGAGATCATCAGAACAAGATGCACAAAACACTGTAGAATACACATGGCAAATGTAATATCTCAAAAAAATGTGCAAATAGTACAAACTAGTTTAAGGGCCGGCTCACACCCCGGCTATGTATCCGTGTATATTATGCCTAGGTGCTCCCATAAAAATTTGAACCGAGCCTTTTGGGCCAAAAACCGTGGATTATATACTTGAATTTGGCCAATTTTGACCACTTTTTTTCTAAGTATCCACATGTTCTCAAAAACTTAACCATGGACGACCTTGAAGTACCCTAGTTGGATACGAGGGCTAGGTCCTCGGTTCGAGAAATTCTCTAAACTCTTTCTGGACGCGCCACCCATTCAGGCTAGCATGCATTTTTTATGCTGATTTTGGGTCTTCCCAAAGGTTATAGGCTCTGATGTATTGCTTAGACTCTTAATATGACACCTACGGGCTGCCACAAAAATATGAGCAATTTTGGTGCTGGGGCCATTTGGGCCGAAAACCGTAGATTACATACTTCGATTTTGGCAAATTTTGACCACTTTTTTTCGAGTAGCCAAATGTTCTCAAAACTTTACCATGGACAGCAGTGGAGTGCCCTTGGTGGATATCAGCTCCATTTCCACTATTAAGGAAGGTATTGAAGCACCCTGAGCACACGTCACCTATTGTGCCTAGTTTGCGTTTTTCCACTAATTTTAGGGCTTAATATACGTAATTTGCTCTAATATTTTGTGAAAACCCATAATATTACCTCTAGGTGCTTCCACAAATATTTGAGTCGTTTTTGTTCCGGGACCCTCTTGGGCCAGATTTCGTGGATTATATACTTTGACTTTGGCCAATTTTGACCAAAATTTTGAAAATAGCGAAAGTCTCTCAGTACTTTACCATGGACAACCTTCCCGTCATCCTGTTGGATACAAAGGTTGGTTACTCTATTAGGAAAGTCGATTTCTGCTGATTTGGGAACCAAAAATAGGTATTTAGCAATAGTTTTTTCTTTACACCCGGAATATCACCCCTAGGTGTTTCCACCAAAAGTTGAACCGTCTCTATTCTAAGGCTTTTTTGGGCTAAAAACCGTGGATTATATACTTGAGTTTTGGCGAATTGTCTACTTTTAGAAAAGTATCCACATGTTCTCAAAATCCTAACCATGGACAATCTTGGAGTGCCTCCATTGGATACAAAGGCTGATTCCTTTGTTCGGGAATATGTTCAAACTCTTTTGGTATACGCCACCTGTTGAGGTTTGGATGCATCTTTTTTTTTGTTTTGTTGAATTTGGGAGTTTACATAGGTTTTAGGCTCTCATATATGACGCAAAAGGGCTTCCACAAAGATTTGAGCAGTTTTTTATCCGGGGGCATTGTTGGCAAAACTATTATCTCAAAACCCACATCAAAAGCTTGGACGATAGCAAGAAAAGAAGAAAAAGGTGAATTTCCATATAATACGCCAATTATTAGATGCAAGGGAGTCACATTATTCATGTTTTGAGCACAAATTAGCAACCGGAGTGATGAGGATATGACAATCGCCTCCAAGTGACATTGGGGTTGTTGTAAGTTGTAAAGATATTGGCCAAGCTAATTTAGTATTTCAGAGAAGCTATAGTAAGCAAGTAACCATTTCAATGTCCTTGATTATATCACACAATATAGCATGGAACTCTACTTCAGAGTGTTCTATATGACTCTTTGCGACAATGATGACCGTTTGGAATCTTGTTTGTACTACACTACTACATAATAACACATATTACAGCATCTGAATGTAAAAAAGATAGCAAGGGAAGATCAAAGATCACATGTAAAAGATCAGTGCATTCATGATATAATCAAACCATAAGGCGCCTAAAAAGCTAAGGACTTGATGTGTACCTGTGTGTTGGACGGCAAAAATGGAAGCTCAGACTTGCCTGGGTAAAGAGAGAGGTTTGCCAAATAACTCTCTGCAGACATAATATTTAACAGTTAATCTCATGACTTATGATATGTTTTTCCACCATAACATTTTCATTTAAAAGTTGTATTCAATATCTAGTATCATACGTGTCCCAGATCTCATAACACCTCCATAAAGTGCCCCCTGAGCAAATTGAGTGGCATCCACAGTCTCTGCTGCTTCATTAGAGGATAATTTAGCAGCTACACCAATCTGAAGTATACAGATACCCTCGTAGACTATAACCAAGGATCTACAGCATGTGACCACTGAGAGAGATTGCCAGAACCTGGAAAGCAAGCGAGTATTGCATGACTGACTACCAAAACAAGGTCAAACATTCTATGAGGTCGTAACTTCAGTAGAGCTTATATTCAAAAATGACAAAAAAAATTGTTTACTTTAATAAAACTTTAACCATGTATCTATCATTGACAGAGCTAGCTTCTAAGATGGGGTGGATTACAAAAGATTTTCTCGATAATTTCTATGCAGGTCACAAACTAGTGCCACAGTTTAACTTTGACGAGTACACTAAAGATTGTAATCTCATAGGTAGAAGCAGGAAGTACTATTTACTGAACCATTAATATTAAGAAATGATAGATGCATGAAGGTGAGGAGTAACCCAAGAACACATCGCACAAAAATTGGTAGAACTTCATGGACTGACCATACATAACAGGAATTATAGTCAACCACATAGGAAGAATCAGAAAGAATGATGCACAAGTTACGGTACCATTGCAATTCAGATACAGCAGATGCGGGGAGGTGAGGGGAGATGCAGCAACATTTCACACCTTCAGGTTCCACCTGAAATGAAAAATGCCTGATGAGAGCATTGATGTGTAATTCAGATAAACGGATTAAAACATTGAATCCTGAGAACAACACTAGTAAGGCATGCCTGTGCAGATCAGCATGTTTTGTATAAGAGAAGAGACTCTAACCTTAGAGATAGTCTTTGGTCGAATTGATAGCCAAACAAGACCGCTTAAGATGTTCGTAACAGCCAAAGCAAGGGCTAAAAGGTCTGCCCGCGATTGTGAACTACCAAGCACAAAGCGTTTGTGAGAACATACATACCTTTTATTCAAGAACAAGCAAAAGAGAATTCATACTATACTGCTTGGTTGCTTCAAATACAAAATGATGTTTTAATTTTACGGTAACGCATCCACAATATTATACTTGCGTTATAGAATTTAGAGTACACATCCTTCTCTTATCACTCTATTTCACATGTAAACGGAAACTATTAGTCCTTAAAGATATGGACTGGAAGGGGGTAGAAAAAGAAATTTCCGTCACAAATACCAAAAAGAACCGCCATTTAAAGAGGAACGATACAAGGTAGAAATTGAATCTTTAGACAGGGAGGAGGAGGTTAGAAAAAATAAATTATAGTCTTCATAACTTGAGCTCAACTTCAAATTTTATAATCCGTGAACCAATGTAAGAGACAGCAATTCATTACAGGAGCCACTAGAAGAAGAAATCGTTTGGTCGATAAAGCATTTTTTTCCAGTATTTGCTCGAAATGGTATTTGTTCGGGAAAAGTACACTATCCAACACTCAGCATATACGATATGACATGTAGAAAGGCCATCATTTTGTAACCCAAAAAAAAAAAAGAGCAAAGGGCATCCTTTACGAAACTTGGATTTTTTTCATCAGCTTATGGCGACATTGACTTCACAGCTCTACAGAAACCTTTACGGCCCTTTAAACCCCAATCATTCTTATCACTAGCTCCATTAGTTGGTTACAAGGTTCCCCTTCCCCAAATTAAATTCTTGGTTACACAACTCTACGTAGAATACATACATATCTAAGCAACACAGGTGCCGCAATCTACTTCTCCTAGTATTCCTATTCACTACAACAACCTCAACCCAACACAAAATTGCAACAATAAGTCCAATCTACTAAAAGAACATTCCATATGGGCGATATCCTACAACAGAGCCGAATTAATTCAGCTCATTCCGTATCCTAATCGCGGCCAGAAAACACGCCTCAGCTGATATAGCTACGCATAAATCATTCATAATAAACTCTAGGCATAACCACATACCTAAACAACAGATTGCCACAACATAACTCAATTCGCCCACACGATAATTGGTCCATGTGATCAAATGACCTAATTACAATCAATTTAACCTAATATTTGCATTTTCCTAATTAAAATCAACCATATTAATAATCTAATAAACTCGCAACAAGGTTAATTTAACAATTCTATTCACAGCAACAATAAAATGAGTATTTTGCGAAATCAAAATTAAAATTCTATTCAATTCTACAACGCAATTAAAGTACGAATTAAATAAGATAAGAGAGACCTGCCGGCGTCGGCGATGGGAGCAATGCCGGAAAAGGAGCGATTAACGAGGACGGCGAGGAGAGAGAAACCGCCGACGTAAATCGACAAGCTCCGAGCGGCGTCGTCGTTATTAGAAACCCAATCCGCGACCCGATTACGCTTCGGTTTCGGGCCAAGGTATCCATTTTGCGGCTGAAATTCAAATTTGCAGTCACAAATAAATGAAGAAAATTCATGAAATTGATTTTTGTTGAATATTTTTGGTTGGGAAGGAGGAGAGAGAAAAGAGTTACCTGGAAATTGTTGGAAGAAGAGGAGGAGGAGGCGGTGATGAAGCGCGGGAAAGTAGAAGGAGGAGGGCGGTGGAATCGGAGGGGCTGTTTGGTTGTACATGGGAATTGATTTAGGCGGAATGTTGTTCCCGCTTCCATTGTTCTTCAATTCTGTTTAAGCTTGTTGGTTACTCTATTCACTTCACTCCACAGAGTCCACACTCACATAACCAAATCATATGACCTGAACACACAAAAAAAAAAAAAAAAAAAAAAAAGAGTTTCTTTGTTGTTTTTTGAGGTAAGTTGACTTGTTGTTTAGTACAAAAGTGATTTCTTCAACTTATTGGGAAATAAAATTATTTTTTGAAATTGGTTGATACTGAATTACCGACCCTTAGTTAAATTCATTTGAACGGATTTGCATTTATCGAAACTATAGTGAATTGTCCTAATTGACGCGGTTGTAGCGACGTGAAATTGACTAGGTTTTTACCCGGGTATTAGGTGACTCGAAATTGACCGGACATGGAAGGCTGGTTTGGTGGAGGTCTTGGTGGCAAAGACGTAGAGCTCATGTGAAATGATTTTCTTGGGCTGGAGTTGTTTGTGCTAATGATATTATCCAGTCTATGTTTGGACCATTTGAGAACAGTCATATGAATTGGGCTAATAGGTGCCTTGAGCCCATGCCCAAGATGCAAATGAGCACGCAAGGAAACTGGAAAAGGTCCACGGACTTATGCTCTTTAATAGGACTGCATGTTTGTGATTTGATATGATTTGAATATATTTAATGTGATTTGATTTGAATGAGTCCCGTCCTGATTAGATGTGAATGTATTCAAAATTTGACTAAATTTCAATGGATTAATATCAAGAAATGGTCAAAACTCATTGATCATTATTTGAACAATACTAATTTGATCTAACTTGGATGCCCTTTTTAATATGTTGTATCGCAAAGTCACGATGTCTCCGAATTTAGTTCGCTATCCGAAATAAGAACTTTTCAACCTATTTTGACATTGAATTCTTCACATTTAGATTAAAATTCAAGATGTAATATGAACAATTGAGAGAAATTAAACTTAATCATGTTCCCGGCACGAATAGTTGCATGGGTGCAGAGAAATGTTTTTGCATGACCTACCAATATCATAAAGTCGACTAGCATCGACTGAGTGCTAAGCGCTTATAAATTCAAGAACATAGATTCCAAATTCAATGAGTCATTTTGTCTTAATTTGATGTACTACAAAGCAAAAGACGCCATAAAAACATTACTCCACATATATATTTACAAAACTAAGACGTCGTCTTCTTTTGACAACGAAAATACAATTGAATTCACAAACCCACAATATACGTAGATCCATGACGCATTAGTGCATGCATTACCTTCAATTTATACTACTCATTACACACAAGTGGAGCTCCTAATAAGATCTCTCTAGTAGAAAACAAGAATGATAATGTACGTCGTTTAATTTCCACAATCGTACTAAAACATCTATCCCCATCAATTTCAAAAGAAAAAAGATCAAGTGGATCATAATAATGTTTCTAGAATCTTAGTGACAGAAAGAATCATAAAATGAAAAGGATATTCCGACAATGGGCGAAAAAGGTAGATGGAATATCAAATAGTTAACGGAGGATTAGCCGCCACGAGTGCGGTCATGGAATATGGCTGAAATAGCAAAGACTGTGGGCAAATGCTAAGAATAAAAAGGGACTACACAGTACGACATTTATATTAGTAATGCACATCAAATATTTATGGCCTTGGATTGTTTGTTTGCGCCAAATTCATTGCTTTTAAAACTTTGAGTGAATAACAATAACAACATGTGCATCCCAAAGTACAAACTTATTACAATGGCTTTTGAGTTTTGACCTCATAATGCAACTACTCGATATGGTCTTACTTAAGTTTGTTCACTTTGTTTTGGATCGTTCGGCTTAATTTCAATTGCACACGGCCGATACGGGTAGAGTTATTTTTTTTATATGATACTTTAGCATTGTTGCATATTTGATCGGGTTGACCAATCATGTGCTAACTAATACAACAAAGTGCTCATCGCTTCATAGATATGCCAAGTCGTTAGTGATGCATTATACGGAGTATTGCTTTAGAAATGAAACAAGGAGAAAAGTATTGCTATTAACATTATCACATATCACTTTATTATATTTCACACCAATCTTTAGTTCGACAATACATATATGTATGTGTAGACGTGTAGTTTTGCTTCTTATATTCCGACATGCATATTTGTCAGGTAAATTATGATGTTTACTGACCTTTTTTCTGTTAACCTAAATGTGTGAACACAACACAAAAAAGTCTGCATGAGGTTCTAATTCTCTAAGTTACTCCCTCTATTCCATTGAATTAAGTTCCAGATTGAATATTTCAAGTATTTGATCATATATTCATATACTCTATCAAGAATCAAAACGTATGATAAAAAAAGTATAATAGTACGAAATCGTAAAAAGTAAAGTAGGAATACACAAAGTAGCAAACAAATACGAAGCCACCACAAACATTCACGAGGAACCAGATCCACTTTTTAATAGAGACTTCATATTGGATTGGTCAATTAGATCACAAGATTGCCACAACTCACAAAACAACTTTTTAAATCCTATACTATAAATATTCCACTAATTTACCTTATCTCCTCCTAACATGTCTCAACATAAGTGGACACCCTAAATCACCATTTTGGTATCTTGGAAATATTTGTAAGTGTAATGGCAACATGTAAAGGTGGAAGAATGCACACCAATAGATAGAGAGATACTCTAGTCAAACAACTCATAAAGTATGCTATATTCATCAATCACCAAAGAAATATCAAATGCAGCCTATGGAACACACCAATATGTGTATATTTAATTATATTTATCATTCGATTAGGTGTAAGACCAACTCGATATCCTTAGAGCAATTAAAATGATGGTTTATATATCTGAAAGATTTGATAATATTGAATCAAAATTTATAATCTAGTTTTTTATAAAACTGTTTGAAAATAGACATTATTTCAGGTACTAGAAAATGCATCGACAAAGTTAGTATGGTAAAGAAAATGAATAAAAACGATAAAATCGCCGCTAATAATGTGAAAATAGTCTAAACCTCTACTCTATTTGAGGAGAAAACTTAGTAAAACTAACGTGGGGTTTGGGATCCCACCCACCACTAAAGGGAATAGACGAGTATGATTAAGTTTTTATAAGCAATTAACCATTGGTGCACTTAGAGACAACCATATATGTAGCTTTCATAACAAAATCACAAAAAAAATATATGCAACAGAGAATATGCCAAGCCAACGGCAGAGAAACACTCTCCCTTCCCACCCATTCCTTTTCGTTCCTTGGCCTCTCATTTTTTTTTTCTTTTCCAAATTGGAAATAAATATAAATCCCACTTTTAATCTTTGTTGGAGTTTCTACTTGCAACCAAACATGGCCTATTGATTCTCTGACTTTTTCCATATAAATGTTGGTGATCATTAAAATTGATGAATTAAGTTGTGTGTGTTAGGTGAAAATTTGATGTTTAACTCTATAAGTACCTTGCATAGTTGCATGTCACTTGGATCGTCCATTTTAACAACAATTCTTATCATTACTCGGAATGATAATTAATTAACATATATAGGGAGTACAATATGTGGTGGGAGACAAATTAATCAACACTAGTTTTCGGGCCCGTGAAATCACGGGCCTGTGTATGATTAACGTTGGTTACCATATGACAACAACAATGCGGTC
>JBBYHQ010000007.1:613457-634234 GCA_038382645.1 Spergularia azorica | reverse complement strand
GGAGGGGAGGAGAGAGAAAAATGGTTTGGGTTGGGTGGGTTTGTTTTTATTTTGATATTTAATTTTAGCCCATTATATAGGGTGTTCTCATGGTTCTCATATAAAGAAGTGTTCTCATAAGAACTGAACTCTGTGTGAATGAGTTAGAATGGCTCGAAAGTTTCTGAAATTTTGCGTCCCGGCCAAAGCTCGGCTCCAGACTAAGTGCAATATGACTTTCAATTAATGAAGACTATCCCTCCCCAATTCTTCTTCAAAACTCGATCATAGTACTATGGATCCAGACTAAAATGGAGAAATTACGAGTATACGATTAATGAATAATAATAAAAACTCTTGTCACAAAAATAATAAATATCATGACAAAGAAATTCTAAAAACATAACTATGTAGCCCGAGCACACAAACTAGTTTTTCTTCAGAACGAGATCAATCGGCTTAGCTTAATTGACTTGGGCTCGAGGTCAACCAAACCCAGTAGTTGATTAGATGTGATTATACAAAGCCAGGCCCAATGTTTAATCCAAATCTACGTAATCAACTCTTAGGCCTTGCCTGGTATGCAGGGAATGATTAGGGGGAAATAAATTCATGGGTAAATGATTAGTGGGGGATTGATTAGGGGGGTAATAATTCATTGATTTGTAGGTTTGGAATATTAGGATTGATTAAGGGGAAATGAAAAGCAAGGAGGAGAAAGAAGGTGGGAGAAGAGGAGAGAGAAGAAATACCTAGATGACGATACCCAGAACTCCAGAAGCCACAAACCCAGGAAGTACACAGAAGCAAACAGAGGAGAGAGAAAAAGTCATGTTGGGTTGGAAATGTGTTACTCGGGTAATTTTTTTCTGGATGGGGTGGGCCGGTAATGCATTACCCTTGTTTGGGGGTAATGAGTTTGGGGCCTAACTTTTCCTTGTCAATCCAAACATGTAGATGGGCCTGAATTTGTTACTCCCTTAATTATTCAGGCCTATTACCTGCAATCCAGGCAGGCCCTTAATGGATAAAAGACAAATGACATTTTGAACGTTGCATTTGTGTGTGGGTTATGACAGTTGCAAATAGTAACGTTATACCTACCCAACCCAGTCAGCCCAGCCCAGCCCAGCTCAATCAGTATAAATACCCCCTCATATAGCCCAGACACAAAAACTAGCCGTTTAATTTCACTATTCAAGTCACACACACTGCATCTTCTTCCTTCCATCATACTCTGTTTTTGCTTTTTTTTTTCACTCTTTCACCAATGGCGTCACTAAGAAGCTTTATCTCTTCACTAATCACTATTGTCGAGTTCACGTTGCAAATCGTGGCAAATATTCAATTCTGGTACCTTCTCATAGGGAATCGACGACGATAGCTGGCACTCTTATTACGAGAAGTTGAATTTGAGGGCCAAATTTATCACGATTCCAATGATGGTCTACTCAACTATCGACATCATCAAGAAAGTTTGGGGAGTTGGTACAGTTTCTGGAGGACTGTCAAGGGTTCTGCTGGTTTGTTGGCTTCTGGGTTACTCTACTCCCTCATTACATGGTATCATTATGGGTTTTCTCGATTCTTATTATCGCTGCAACTTTGAGATTGGCGCATCAAATCTTGAGGAAAACGCCTAATCCAGCCTAAACCCGAATCTACCTATAATACTAATATAGTACTAATTTAGAGTTGTTATTAGTTGATTTGTGCGTAAATCGTCATTCCAAATTGCGGTTAGTAGGCGACATCGTCACCGATAATCAATTTAAAATGCAATTTAGAGGTTTAATTATCCGGTGAGGTATTAATTAGTACTTGATCGTGAAGGTTCTCTCTATGTAATTGTTTGCTTTGAGGAGGCGTGAGGGGGAAGAATTGGTTTGTACTCTTGTGAATGTTATTGTTTGGAGGATGTTTAATTTGATATAAGAGTATTATTATTGGTTAATTAGCAAGTCGTTTTGCGATAATTTTTTTTGTTGGAGACCACAATAATGTTTAATATGACTTTCGCCTTTGTTGGAATCGCCATTCGAAATTGTGATTAGTAGGCAACGTTAAACACAACTTTTTTTCCTAGTCCTAAGAGAAGACCGATAGTACGCGGACTCCAAAAAACTCAAAATATATATTAGTAGTATATAAGTATACTACTTTAAAAAAAAATTGTTAAATATCCCAAAACAAAAAGCGGATCACGTAATAAACAACGGAGAGAATGATATCACGAGATTAAACAAAATGAAGTCGGAAAATTTAACCAAAGTGATCCTACACAATTTGTCTTGGTTTAATTTGATTAGTGTTTCTTGGGGTGCACCTTCTTCCTCTTCTTAACATGGCAATTGCAATCATGCAAAGTCTCATAGCTATTACTACTACTCATACACCCAAACTTCCTCTTCACTTCTTTCCACAAACTCCCCTTCTTCTTACCATTACTCTTCCCACAACAATTCCTCTCATGTCGACATCCTTCAATCAATTCTCGTCTTTCGTCACCCCATTCCTCTTCCTCCACTTCTTTAACGTGATCAACACGCTCATCTTTTTCGTCAACATTGCTGTTATCACAACTCTGTCCAACAGCCTTGCTAATATCATCCCTGAGTTGCAATTGCGACACGAATAATGCCTGCACTACCACCCTCAACGGCAACCTCTGATTTTGCGCGGCGTCCTCACACGCCTGCTTTGACATCTTGTTAAACTCGAGCACCCTGCAAATCTCCTCCTTTTCTGTTTCACTTACCTCTCTATGCTTGTCCAAGTACATGTCCACAGCGCGGTAAATAGCATCAGTACAACGGTAACTCCCTACAGAAATTGTAGAAGTTACCATCTCAGCAACCTCGGTAAAAATACTCGTCTCCAAGTCCGTTTCCTTGGCTATCTCGATCAAGTACTGCTCCATAAGTTCAGATACCGCGATTAGTCCTGTATTACTACTGTCATTGTAGTTACCGTAAAATCCCTTTAGTATCTGCCTCAAGTTCTCAACTCCGAGGTCTAAGACAAGGAGATCCTTCAACGATACTCTATCTAATTGCTTCCCAATCAGAAATTTCCAGCCTGGTTGTACATTCAGGATTCGCGGCCAAGGATACAGACAAGCAGTGCATCTCCAACAGCAGGGGTATTGTAATGTAAGTGTCATTCGGCAACAGTCTCTCTACGGCCTCAACGACATCCCTGTCTGATTCATGTTTCCTGATGTACTGAAAAAGGGATGACATTACGTAATCCTGAAGAATTTGCTGCTTCGAAAAGGCGTGTATGATCAGCTCGTACACTTGCAGGGGCAGTGAAGTCAAATCCTCTGATGTCGGACTTGTGACAGTAGAATGATCCGTAACAAAGAGCTTCCTTCTTGCATTAATCGGCTTGTTATTAGGCTCAATGATGGCTGACAGCGATAACAGACTCGGGTTTGCTATAGCGTAGGCAGTTATAGTCGAAAGGTACTCACAAAACAGGCCAATTTCGATAGCTTGTTCGAGAATCTGAGGTGCTGGTGCGGCAAGAGATTTAATGGTTTCATCCCAGGAAGGGAAGATCCTTTGTTCCATGTACACGAGCGTCTTGTCGAGTAAGTTGTCGGGGCTGTGAGATTCGGTCATCTTTAGGTGGTGAGCAAGGCAGATTAGAGGGATTATGTTGTTGCTCGTCATATGGACCTCGAATCCATGGCAGAACCTTGCTACAAGCTCTAAGGTTTCGGCGTCTGCGTTGGTGCGTTGGAAGAAGGTTGTGAGATCTTCGTATGGGTTGGCTTCAAGTATTTCAGCTATCTTTGCTGATTTTTGTGCTAAAAGTCCCTGAATTCAGAATACATCAAGAAAATCAGCTGAAAAACGAACGAAATCATAGCAAAATACGAGTAATGTTCTATTATTATTGTACATTGGAGTGAATTAGAGTATGATAAATGATGACTGACATCGATACATAGCCAAAAATTTGCAAGTCAGGTTGTGAAAACGAAACAGTTCTTATATGACTCATTTTTGACATATGTACCTATGTCCGTCGTGCATAGATCAACAACAACACTATCTCAACGTCTCAAAAAGTCCCACCTATGGGCTATGGCGAGGTAAGGGGGCTAGTTTTGAAATGACACGTTTTAAAAATTCCATCATGCATCGATCGAGAAGAAGTTATTCTTACTTTATCAAACTTGAATGGTGCATTGGCCACCCGAAATCGAGCATTTGGTTGAATGGTTCTTTTAGAAACCCTGAAACAAAAACCACGAAATAATTTTGAACAAAATTAATTTATATTCAGAACATGGAATATACTTCAAAAAAATTACTATGTGATCCAACTATGATTCATTTACCAAGACGATGTATCTACGGCTCTAGTAGGAGCCATTTTGTAATTGTGCTCACTTTGGCGATGCTATTTGTGCTCCCAAACTAGGGCTTTACGAGATTTTTGAACCTACAGAAAATTAGGAGTGAAAAAAATTAGTGTTCATCATCGAAACGTAACAAATTAATTTGAAATTAAACGTTTTGAATCCTATCTGCTAGTAAGGTAAATTAACGTCACAACTCACACCATGATTCATTTTTGTTAATAAACCTTAGTTCAAGAGTTCGTACTTGTTTGTCTTTCCAATGTATATACTCTAATGCGGGCTGAATATAGTCGTACCAATTAATCTAATGTACGCTGAAAAATTCAAGGCTTACTAGTGCATTGAATATATAGTATTAGCTCCTACGTCTCGTTACAATTCAAATCAAAACAGAAAATAGACCAAATAGATATGCATTTCCCAACGAAAATAGATACTAAACAACCAAATTATCATGCAGGATTAGAAGAACAATGTATATATTGATAAGATAATCAAAGAAGTTAATACAGGTTGATAATGATTTACCATAGGTAATAAGTTTAGAATGAAAAATTACCGTGATTATGATATGGAATGAAGGAGACGTACGGAACCTTGTGAAGGGAGAACAAGAAGGAGCGAGGAGTGCTATGCTAACTTGCATCTGATGAGACAGAAAATGTAGTTGCAACAACAAAAGATCTTTTTTTTTCTTAACGTGGATTCAGGAGTGGTTTGTTACTTGACCTTATTTTTCGTTTTTACGAGGAACATTCTTTTTTTTTTTAAAATGATATACGAGGGACGGAGGTTGTTACTTGATATTACGAGTTTATTACTAGCCACCCTCTATAATTTTTGAATTTGTTGAGTTTAAACCAATGAATGTTTTTTTTTTTTTTCCTGAACATAACAATTTTACAAAGGTTTCCCTTAAGTCTTAGGGTCTGTTTGGTAGTCGTAACTGTTCGGCTAATTTTTGGTTGTTGAGATAGCTATTAGCTGTTAGCAGGTGACTATTAGCCGTTGGCTGAAAGAGCAGTTTTTAACAATGACGTGTTTGGCACGATGACTAGCTGTTGAAATATTACTTTCTAAGTGAAATGCTACTTGTAATAGCATTTGAAATGCCCGATAAAATGCTAAATGCTAATATTAATGTACAACCGAACATGCTCGGTCAAAACGATAAATGCTACCTTCTACCGGACTACCAAACAATGCCTTAAGGATGGGTTGTTGTTTGTAAAAATAATAACCTAGTGTATGGCCTAGTGTTTGTTTAAAATCAGTTTCTTTAAAAAAATTTCAAAAATTTATAGGTGTATGTTTGGTTCAACCATCACTAAAAGCACTTCATTTGATATTTGTTTCTATTTTTAAATTTTGCGATATAAAAACTATCTCAAAGTTGATTGATTTTAGAAGAACGGTTTTTCTAACGTGTGCCCAATTGGATTAAGTGTCTATTTGTTTAGATGTTTGGCACACGTTAAGAGTCTATTTGTTTCCCTAATTAAGTGATTTTCTCTTCAATCCAACAATGAGATTTCATATCTTGTTTTTTTTCAAGTGAGAATCTCACTTAATTAAGGAAACAAATGGACTCTTAACAAGTGCTCAGTGGGCACACGTTAGAAAAAGCGTATTTGAGTAATAAACACATTATATAAAATATATTAATATACAAAAAGATACAGGTGCAATTTTACACGGACAAATGTACAACTTTTTATAATACGAATAGTAGCCCAAATGTGGGTTGGACACCCGAACTAGTTATAATTATTACCTATAGCATTAATGCAACCAACAATAGACCTAACTTACATAGTAATAAAACTCAGTTTTTATATTTTTTTTGTTAACTAGTAATTGAAACCATTTACCCCTACGCTACGTATAAGATAGTGTCATATTATACTACGTAACAATACTCTACGTATATAAGCTTGGTCTAAAGATAAAGAATCATGCCCAATTTTCATAACAAAATCGATATACACAATCAAATGATACTAGTATATACCAAATCAAACAAAATTGAAAAAAGTGCATTACTAATGATTTTACAACGAATTCCAAAACAAAGGAATTGAAAACAATTATAAAATATCTTATCTCACTCCTCGTTCCTTCATTATTGCTTCCAACTCAGCCATAATCAACACATCTTCATACTCCGCCTCAAATTCCAATTCATATTCGATCAGCCTCCAATTCTGACTCCTATGCTACTCATCATTCCATCTTGTTTCGATTTAAGATCAATCACCAATAATTCATACTCATCTTGCTAATTCTCACTCTTGCGTCTTTAATTCCCGCTCCTTCATCTCCCTTGACAATTCCTCCAATGCATCTAATTCCACCTCCAACTCCAAAATCTCTAAACTCTCCATATACTCCGCAATCTTCTGCGATAAAACCTCCACATTATCAATTAAAAGATCAAGATCAATAGTGAATACAAAGTGGCAATGGTCTAGCTTGTTTTCCCTTTAGTCAAATCAATCCGCGCAACTCAAAATACAAACGATATTTCCACGGTTAATAATTTTCTCAAATAAAGGATGTAGAAAAACCTAGACTGATAATTCAGATGATTCCATCTATTTGAATTTTTGAAGAGCTCAAACTAGATGTGGCCAACTGTAATGATGCACAAATCGCTCCTCATTATTAATTGTGGAACACATAATTATGATTCACGCACATTTTTATGCTAATGCACTATGTCTTTGGAAGGCCATGGAAGCACGTTTGAACAAAGTAAGTACTTCAGGTTTGTTTATGATTTGTCACACACTCACCCACACTCACCCACCCTTAGTTAGTTGGAATCGCAAGGCATAATCGTTTTCAAAAAGCAACTTTACTGTGCATAATCTGATTTTGAGCTCAATAATGGTGATAGAAAAGATTTGAGAAATTGGTAGTGATTACTGAATCGCCTTCTAAACTTTTTCACTGATCATTGGTACACAGCGGTACATTGAAGTGAGACATCACAGTAAAATGAGTACATGTAACCAAAAAAAAAAAAAATAGTACAATGAGTACACCTGTGATGTGATTGACAGGAAATATCTCAAATGAGGTTAGAATTTACGAAGCTTAGCTCATTTTTTCACCACTAACTTGAATATGAAGTTTGAGGAGGGCATGAATGACAATTGACTGGCCACATTTGCTACCACGGTTTCTAAGAGTGTAAATTAACGTGAATCCAACAAGCAATTGATACTAACTAATCCGTACTAAGCTAGAAGGCCTAAATTCCTAGAACAAATCAAGCAATAGTTCGCGGTTTTGTCACCTTTCCTATAGATATAATTGGACGTTATAATAGTATGAATTTCGGACAGGAGTGGAGCAAAATGATATACTTCCCATTGATCATAACTTCATGAAGAGTAAAGTGATTGTACTGTTGTACGAAAGTAAGAGCTAAATGACTGGTGCAACGACAGAAAAAGCAGTGTAAATGGAAAAGGACATCATCACACTGATATTGGATCACACACAAATAGATCCACTGAACAAGTGTTATCTTTCATTGTTCGACTTTTCCCTTTATATTTCCTATATATCCGAACAATCTTACAAGTTACATCTCCCATGGACTTGGCTACAAGTATTCGACATAGATGCATGTTCAGAGTGTGAAGCTCGGTTATTTACGTTGGACTCTTCTAGTTCATTGCCTTTTCGTCTGAAAATGGATTCTCATATACCGCGTATCCCGCTCATACCTCTGATGCGCAACATGGAGAAAAGTAAAGCATACTCATCATATGAATGTCATACACTGCCAAATTCAAGTCTTTTCAGAATATGTCAAACAAAATTGATAAGTTTTGGAAATTACCTGATATGAGACTTGGTTCACATTTCATTATTTGATGCCAATGTCCCATCACTCCCATGTATTACGCTCCACACAAAAGATTACGAGTTTCCAGAACGAGGCTATTATCATCCTGCAGATTAGATGAAGAGCTAACATCAAACTACAGTTCGATTTTGTAGGTCCGACAATTGACAAATAGGATTTTACATGCGATGGGAATTGCAGGGCAGAACATGTCATATGCATTAACATCTAATAATTGCTGCACTCGTTGTCTGATTTTACATTTCTCAGGCTATCAGGAGGTATTCATGCCATAAATTTTCGGAGAAGGTGACAAAATGTAAAATCAGGAAATTGTCGCATGTTTTATGGAATAATAGCATTGACAGTTACTCATATCTTATTGAACAACGCCATGATCTAAGAAACATACAAAACCTGAGAGAAATTTCTCTGTTTTCAGAGTTGTGACCAACTTCTGCAACTTTACGCTTTCTTTATATTCAGATAGAGATTCCAACTTCTAATGCACCTTAAAACAAACATGAAAAGGTGTCTTATTTGAGCTATAACTTCTTCAACTATTACCAAAAAATAAAAACTTCTTCAACCAGACAATTTAAAAAAGTTAACAACTTTTGTTGCCATTATTCCTTTTAGCCCTTCCATTCCGATTCCATTCCACCCTAGATGTCTAACCGAACTTTCAAAATGTCTCGTATCCTTCAAACTAATGTTGGATGCAGGGCTCTAAGCAGTTGGTGGAACCATAGGCTGGACTAGGCCGAAATTTATTTGTACATAAAAGTTGGGGTGAGTTGAATATAACTCCGAAATTTTAACATGAGTAACCATCTAAATAGGCCTCCCCTTAATCTGCCTATGGCTTCGACATTCTCATGATAGGGGGTAGTCAGGTAGAGCATCATTTCCCATCGGCCTAACAATTGAGTCGATTTCGGCTTTTGAGCCTAAAATCAGTACTAGTTTTGATATTAGTCAAACAGATAATCCAGAACATAGAAGATCAGCAAAAAGAAGAGACTGTTGTTTCAGATAACAAAGACTAAGTGGTTCATGAGTAGGAGGACATTAGCAACAAAACTGTTTCACAAAAAGATGAAGAGTATTATACAAGTTGCACGACAAAATAATTCTGATCTAGCACCACATACCAACCCCTAATCCCCTATAGTTTTAGCCACTCCAGTACCCCAGTGGCGTAGGATTAACTGGAAAGCTCATCAGTCTTAAGATACATTCATCTATTTCAGCATGCATGGGACTGGAAGTCGCTTTTTCAAAAGATTATTTAAATTAAAAGATTCATCATACTAACAGCGTGTCGTATGCTAAACACGAAAAGCTAGATCGAGTTCCACCAAAATACATACATCACCATCGTGACCAATACACACTGGCACTTTGTTATACTTCTACCTTGACACTTGGACATACTTTCGAGTTTTACATTTTAGCGAAATATGGCCGTCTAGATAACATAATGGTGGCTACTAAAATTAATCTAAGAAGTGTGGAGAAGTGTCTATATACACTCCAATAATCATAATATGAGGAAATAAATCAAATTAATAGAATATTTTCCTTCCATGCTCTAATGTTCTGTTCGTTCAGCATGATACAGCTTACAACCCTTATCTCTATTTTTATATCGTAATTGTTAAGTACATTATTCTACCAGCTCCGTATACGTGCTCAAATTAAATGAACAATACATGTAGTTCCAAATCGTTCAATGATGGAAAATCATGTGCGTTTGACGTGAAGCACACGAAACTCCTCTCTCCTCTAACAAGTTATCAACCAACAGAAACACTAAATTCTTGTCTTTGTCACAAACAATGACGACGACAACAACAATCAAGCCTTAGTCTTAAAATGATCTGGGTCAGTTAGCATAGATTGCTTTGAAATCGTCACACAAGCAATGAAGAGGTCG
This sequence comes from Spergularia azorica, assembly GCA_038382645.1. Taxonomy (NCBI): domain Eukaryota; kingdom Viridiplantae; phylum Streptophyta; class Magnoliopsida; order Caryophyllales; family Caryophyllaceae; genus Spergularia; species Spergularia azorica. The sequence continues at coordinate 624,082 of JBBYHQ010000007.1, read as the reverse complement.
AAAGTAGAGAGAACACGGTAGTGAAATGTTCTAAATCGATCACCAAAACAACCAAAACATCGGCAATGAATTTTAACCAGCACATGGTAAAAACGTTTTTACCTCGGAACCAGGGTAATTCTTGACCACTTCAGAAAGGGAGCGTCCTAGAGTTCCCTGCAATGGAGAGTAAAATTTGTAGTTTGAAACTTTGCAGGAACATCTGACAGTTAAAAGTTTGAAATAGAAAAAATCAGATCTAGCATTCCCACAATCATGGAGACAGTAAAAGATGCAGGAAATAAAATTATTGCAAGATACTGACGGTAAATTATTTTATGTCTATTCCTAGTTCGTACACAGATAAAGACAAAGCTGCAAGAAAGTTGACTTGATGATTCCTAAACAAACAGAATGATCCAGACAGAAAGACTGAACAGGGAATGTCGGCTGCAATCCATCAGTACTCCTTTGTACTACAAAACTTTACTGTAATGGAATCGTTTTAACTATCAAGTATCAACTACGGCTCAGAAGTTTCAAGTCTCTAAACTTTTCCTGAATTCCGACATATAATAAGCGTCTACACTTACAAATGCTATCGATTCTTCATCAAAATAAGTTCAAGTATACATCTACTAAGAGGAAAAACAACTTTGCAACGCCTTTGTAGTCTTTAAACTCTTCATACATTCCAACATATAATAGGCACTTACACTTACTAATCGATTCTTTATCGAAACAAATAAAGTATATAGCTACTAAGAGGAAAAACGACATAGGGTAGATTAACCATTCTGAGCTCAAAAGGTCACCATTCACCCTATGGGAAAAAAAAAATTCAATAATGTTTCTATTAAGCAAGTAGGTATCACAGGTCTCAGATGTCTCATTCAACATCTTATTTCAACATCTTTCTTATCCAGAAAATCATCCCATTCTTTTAACCAAACCTACGGCTGTCAGCTCATCCCTACTTACTGTAAACAAGTATTGTTTACCCATCATTTTGAATTTCCTCACCAAGTCCTTAAAGAAATGTTTGCTCCCTCCGTTCTTTCTATTTGTTACGTTTGGTTTGAATATGTGAGAGGGAATGAAATCATAACGTTCACAAATGAAAACAACGGAGGCCTCGGAGGGAGTAATACTGAGAAAACGAAGATTAACGCTCTTGCTAAAATACCATGACAGGAGAGTTCTGAGTTATCACTTCTAGGAATGATTAAACCAAATTCTAGATCAAGTGAGATAAGTAATGATCTCAGTTCTGGACCTAGGTAACCAATTTGAGGATTTCCTTGTTTCTCATGTAAAACGGGCTGGGAACACTGTAGCTCACTACATAGCTAGACTCGTCCCCCAGGGTGGGTCGGATCTGTTCTTTGTAAACAACTTTCCGGAGGGCATTCTTGCCCTTGCGGAGCTTGATCTATTTGAATAGCCCCTTCCCCGTTTGACCTCCAAAAAAAAAAAAAAAAAAGTAATGATCTCAGTTCTGTACGGTAAAATCGTATCTTAGTAGCCACTATGGCAGTGTGGTCCTAGATTGTGCTTCATCATCTTTTCTGATTTGGTATGACACAAGCAAAAAGAAAGAATGGTTATGTGTTGGAGGGTAAAATATCTGAAGCTGTTTCAAGACATGGGTTTGCATGTCTATAATTCACCAAATATATAAATGAAATCAAATCTAACCTAAAAAACATAGCTGTCGTCTGGTTTATTTTATGGGTGAATAGACCTCAAACACAAATTAAACCTCAAACTCTTGACTATTGAATGCATTATTGTGTCACGATATGCCCTTAAAAACAGACCGTGAGACATTTGTCTTGACGTCTTTAGTAGAACCTAATAGATCTTAAAAAGTTAATTCAGAATTAGAACGAACCATGAATGACAACTTAATATATATGCAGGAACTGTAACAATTGAAGCTGTCTAAGAATTTCTATTTAGCTTCTATACATAATGATCATGGAAATCGCCAGTCACCCTTCATCAAAAATCTATGCAGAACATCAGTTTCATGCTAGTTTCTGTGTTGTTCAGCATACGTTGCATTCAACGTATCACATCAGTCATTAAAATGTTCAAAAGGTCAAAACCTAAACTAACTAACCAAACATCCTAGAGAGATTAAGCTAATCAAAACACAGCCTACCAAAGCGTCCCAAGATCAAAGTTTTAATTAACTCTTACACGTAAAAAACGAGAATCAGCTTCATTTTTCCATTGTTTCAAATACTTACAGTTGAAGTTAAAGAATTTTGACAGCTCCTGACCAAACCTTTTAAGAACGTTCGTCGTTAATCCGCAAACGAATTCATAGCAATGAAGCAGACATATATGGACCCATAAGATTGGTTTAACCTCTAAAGTGATGTATGAGCCTAGCTAAGTTGGACTGACTTCAAAGTACATTATCGTATTGCTTACTTTCAGAATAGTATCCTGTGGGTCCGCTGATACTTTTCTTATTGATTTCCCCTTTTTTACCACCCAAATCAAATGCACTTTCCTCGCATAAATACGACGACATTACCCCAGTGTCTCTACACGCTCCCGCCTATGGCAAGGTAAGGGGCTAATTACGGATGACTCATAAATCTCACCTTTAAATACATATCAAGTGTCTTCCTTCCCAACCCACCCTCCCACATTTTCCTTTCAAACTAAACTTGGTACAGGCCAGGGAAAAGATGGGATTTCTTCCATGTCCGCTACCATGCAATTCAGAGAATGAGAACCAATGTAATTCAAATCGCCTTCGATCAGGCCACTCATCTTTTTCTTCATCGTCATCTTCACTCAATTCTCGACGAAGTCTTTCTTCACTACCTTCTCTTTCACCATTCGAACAACATAACGAACTTCACCCGAACACAACACAGTACCACTGCATTTCCACCCTCACAGGCCACTCATCCTATGTCTTCTCCCTTACGCTCTCAAGCAAGCATCTCTACAGCGGATCATCCAATGATGAAATCCGGGTCTGGACCAGGGACCCGACTGCTCACAATCAACATGCTAAACTTGAGCATAACAACAGCAATATAGTTGCTAACATTACAAATGGTGCAGTCAAGTCCCTGGTAGTCTTAGGTGACAAATTATTCAGTGCACACCAAGATCACAAAATTCGGGTTTGGAAGATAGACGTTAACCAACGAAGAAGATACCAATGCATAGCTACACTTCCAACAATGAACGACCGACTCCTAAGGCTACTATCAGCTAAAAACTACGTAGAAGTACGTAGACACAAATCATGTACATGGGTTCACCATGTAGACACCGTATCATCTCTTGCCTTATCAAAAGATGGTTCTCTCTTATACTCAGCGTCATGGGATAGGACGTTCAAGGTGTGGCGAACATCAGACTTTCGGTGCCTAGAATCAGTAGCTAACGCTCATGATGATGCCATCAACGCGCTTGCATTATCTAGTGATGGTTATGTCTACACCGGATCAGCTGATAAGACGATTAAGGTGTGGAAGAAAAAACAAGGCCAAGAAGTAAAGCATTCTCTGGTTACAACTCTGGAAAACCACCATGTAAGGTGAGATATTTGTTTATTTATTCAGACTTTATGTTCTTTGAAGATAAACTTAAGCAGAAAACAGGATACAGCAACTACAGAAACATGCAGTAACCTTAAAATTGTCAATAAGTGAAGTCAGACTTGAGTGGCCTATGATATGTGCGCGATACACGTCTGAAGGTAACTGGTGTATTTGCCTATCTGCTCATTCAGATCTATCCTGTTTGTCACTTTTTACTATTGTCTTTACATTCTCGAGATAAAAATAGAAGTGGGTTCTGGAAATGGTAAAGGGGGTAAAAAGTTCATCTAGGAATTTTACTCATCATTATTTATGTGGAACTTTCATGGTATTTCGTCAACTTAGGAATAAAAGTGCAAAGCAGAAGTTAACAACACATTGGCGTGAGTACGGAGTTGCTTTTATAACTCTTTCTGGAATATACACGATACATATTCTAGTCCTAGTAACTAGCAGAGTAGCAGGTAAGACATACTTTAAATTATAGAATCAAAATATAATACAGCAAAAGGTCCATCTCATGTTTACTTAAGTGGAACACTTAGCGCATAAGAGCAACAGAGGAAAACAAAGCATCAAAATGACAATATCCAACTTACAGGGACCATGAACAAGTTATCCAACAAAGCATCAACTTGGACTTACAACTCAGTCAGAATCAGGTAACAGAATGGACAGCAGCAAGTAGCTCACAAATTCTCAGTATGGGCAAAAAAAGGTTGATCAAATCATCAAATTAGATGAATGTAAGTCACACAATAATGCAATATCACAAAAACAAAGATGATGATATTTTGATCTTGCGGAAAAAAAAAAAAAAAATGACAGTTCAGTACAGACAGTCTTCTTCATGATCCTGAAGGGAAATTTCAGCGAATTTGCTACTTATTTACAAGCAATATTTGAGTGCTAAGCTATCCTATTATCTGCAAAACAAACACTACGAGTAAAGTTGGCAACATGAATTTGGACAGAAAAAGTCAGATTACACTTCAAGTCCTCCTCCACTTTTGATCTATTTTCTACCCTTATGCTATATGCTACGCAGATTGCATCACATATCACTGCTAGTCAAGAATATAGTTCAAGTCCTTTTCCAAAGCAGTACTAGTCAAGTTTCAACACCTAATGTGATACAATACACAGAACTACCAGAGCTATGCAGCACTGAAAAGAAGAAGCTAACCTACATAATTAATAAACAGAACAGAACTGCCCAGTGTTGTACAGATAGAATTATACTCCATAACTACAGTTTCGTTACCAAGAGTAAGAGAGATGGTAAAAAATTCGAGTATATCATGGTAAAAATCAAGTTACACATTGAAAGTAGATTATTACAGTAATAAGCTCATCATTTAGTTTTAGCATGTTGAACATTTAAAGTGAGATTAATAGATCATCACCTAAGATAGGTGACAAGCTGACAACTCTAGTGAAATTTTAGTATATCTTGTGCTAGCACGACTCGACTCCTATAGTCCTATTCCAAAGGCTAGAAAATAATTGCCAACTTGAGATTCCCATACTATTGGCATATAATAAACAATAATTTCTCTTATACATCATTCATCTCACGAATTACCCATCCTTATACTTAGAATCTGAGATGTTCTCATATAAAAGCCATAAGTGATGCATGCCTCTCATCATCATTGATTAAGATTGAGTTGAGAGCAGCCACACAGCTGAACTGCACATGAAATTCCTTAGAAAGATGCTTAAAATCAAGGTCAATATGTGTAAACAGCGCCCATAACCATAAGCATCACAAGTCGCTGTCTTAGACTTCTTTTTCAAAGTAGTATAGTCCTACACTCCAACATATGAGCTGCATGACATTAAAATCTTCTTCTACACCATATTCTCTACATTCACCTAACATGAGCTAAGATATTTTTGAAACTTGAGAGTTTGAGACTGATGCTGTAACATCTAAAGAAAATGAAAAGGTTACTACCCATAACCATGGAGTTGAGGTTCACATCACAGTCTTTCTAAACTAATGTTACAAACTTCTGGTAGTAGGCTTAACCTAGATGACAAATTGCGGGAATTATGGACACTGCATTTCATCAAACTACATATATTGTCCTATAATTATCTGAAAATCACATCCTTTCAAAAAAAAATAAAAATTATCTGAAAATCATAAATCTGAATCACAGAGTTGTCTGACCAGAAAAGGAAAATAAATATTTTTTTTGAAGGGATAAGGAAAATAAATATTGGGATAACTTAAGACTCAATAGACAATGCAGGTAGCATATATTCGCTAGTCAGACACTCTGCATCTAACAAGATGGAAAAGAAATGCATACCTTACAAAGACATCCGCTTCTCAGCACTTACATATAGTCATTTGTCAGTAAGCTCTCTTCTCAGAAGCCTGCAAAACAGAACGGGCTGCTTACACGACAAGTCTAAAAACCACTTCAAAGTATTTTGGAACCACAGTGAATCAACAGAATCATCATGGAAGGCACTAGAGAATCTACAAATTTAAGACCAAATATATATGAAAGAAAAGCATGAAAAATCCAAAATCCATGTCATTATTTCAGAATTACAGGCCACGTCTATGAGCAGACATTCGTAACCAAACATCCTGACGCAATTACTTGCAAAAAGATGTATGAAGCACCTAAGATATATGAAGAGCCAAAATGGTATTGACGATTATTATGTTCTGCAGACCAAAACATGTCTTTTGTATGTCAATGTGATTTTGCCATTGATTTGTTTAGGCTGATAACTAGTCCAACAGATGAGCTGCGTGACATAAAAATCTTCCTTTATGGCATAACTTTCTCTACTTTCATCTAACATAAAGTTAAGATTACTTTGAAATGTTAAGACTGAAGCGGTAATTTTGAAAAGAGAATGGAAATCTTAAAAACGCAGGAAGTCTAGTGGAGGTTTTGGTTGTTTCAGTCCTTCTAAACTAAATAGTACAGCAACAAGAAGCATCCTCTAGTAGTAAATACAACCACAGAGAGTAAGAACAACACCAAGCAACAAATTTTAGTAAGGTCCTCATATTGGAAGTCTAACCTGGATATGGATGCTGAATTTTTATCAGAGTACAGGTACATCCATACAGATATTCCAATAATCACATTTCGAATCACAGACGTCTGACCTGACAGAAAGTACAAGAATTCAAGAGACATGTTGGAATGAGCATATATGTAAGCTTGGTAACTAATGTCGTCAACCATATATGCAATGTATCTACAACAGTTTGGTTATTAAGCAACTACAAAGATGCTAAATAGAAAGCATACCTCAAAAGACATCTGCACCTCAGTATCTTCATATGTACATTGCATCTTTTGTAAAGGTCATCTCTTTGTGCCTGCAAAACAAGCAGGATACTCATACCAAAAGACCAAAATATAGCTACTCAACAGAATCATCATGGGAGCAGCAGAAAATCTGCACATTCGAGACCAAATTCACATGCAAAAGGATTAAAAAAAAAAAAAAAAAAGGCCCCCTTGACATGTCCAAACCCAGTCAGTATTTCAGAACCACAGCTATGAGAAGGCATTTGCACCTAACCATATGGTAAACCAACTAACTGCAACAGAGTGGGAGGATGCCCCATAAGATATACAGTACGAATTGCTAGGAATTGGTATTGACTATGATTATGTTCTGTAGCCTTGAAGAACCCAGTAACATCCCATGTATAAATTTGCACTGATCTTTCCAGGGCAAATAAGTAACAACTGATGTCCACAATCACAATGTACATCAGGAATTAAAAGTCATAATCATACTGATCTAATAGTGAGAGCTTTGTAAGTAGCAACATGTATGGCCTACATATTTTTAGTGAGTTAGTACACTACAATAGCTATCAAAACAAAACAAAGTAAGACGGGTAATTTATAAGGTTTGGGGTGCACTTTTACAGAATGTTTGAACGGGAGAGAGGGAAGAGAAGAGAACACAAGTGGGATATTATTCTACTTTCCATCTAACTTTTTCCCAACAATGAGGAGATTAAGTTTATCAAGGAAGTCGGGAAAATGGATCCCTTCATTTCACATTTGCAAACCGTTATCAAAACAAAACAAGGGAGTTTTACTTCCCTTCCTCTCCCTCCACTCTTATTCATTCCAAACCACCTTATCCAAAGACGCGTTGTTAAGATCATTTCGTGAGAAGCAGTAAATCGATGAAAATGTATTAGATGTTGAGCTCAACTGTAGTGAAATTTGACCTAGTGGGAATGAAGTGAATAAATCCTCATTCATTACAACCTTCCACCCATTGTTAGGATCCCCGACAACATTTCATTCTCGAGTACTTGACAGTTAATAAACACAAACCAACAATTGAAATTATAGGTCCAAAAGTCCAAAACTAAGCAACATACCGTCTCAGCTCACCCAAAATTTTCGCCTATTCAAAACCCTAGGCCTGCTGACTTAATTAATTGGCACAGTCGAAACCCAATTCACTACTTCTACTCTATGTTACTCTCCATATACCCGGACATTGAACATTTGGACATAGGTATGACACTCAAACCCTCGTTCTAGGTCAAAAAAAACGACTTTTTTCATAAATAAAATAGCCAAGTTCGAGACTTGGATTTGCACTCGTATCAGATACTTTTAGCCGTGTCTTAGTAACATAAAATCTACTACTAATTTACGCAGTATAAAAGTGAATTGCAGTTTCTTGACACATCTATAGTACAGTAGATTGTTCGTTACGAAACTACCTATTGTTTATGCTGAGCGTAATCAAAATCAGCACATAACCCTAGAAATTAGGGATTCCAGTGATCAACAAAATCAAATAAAATTGATACAATCACAACACAGACGAAATAAAATAAAATAAACAATTCAGTTGTAAAATTGAATTGCATAGTATAGAAAAATCAAACAATAATTAGGAATATAAGTTTACCTAATATTTGGGGTGGAAATCCCATTGGATATGAAGAAGATAAGTCGTCCGAGCAGGAAGAGAATGGTGAGAATGGCGGGAAAATAAAGTCATCTTGATTCGCTATCTTATAATTTTCCTTAACGGAAATGATCTCAAGTTGTGCTCATTCTTTCCGAAAATAATCACACCTTTGTAACTTCAATGAAAATAATCTCGAGTTTTGGTTAGTTTTACAAAATAGGTCAATGTCTTTCTCGAAACTATGGTTACTTGTTTGTGTGACTATCCGACGTTAAAAAACAAGTACTAATAATAAACCGATGTAAAGTTTGGTTTCCCCGCCTACTTACTAACCCTTTTTCCTCTTATCAAAAGCACTAAACCGTTTCCCTGAAAATAACACTACAAGGGCGTAATCAACTTGTATTCATCATCCATGTTGTTCTTCTCAATATGATTTTATAGATTACTCATTGAACTCACAAGTAATTCACCATTAATCTTCCGCAACGTACATGCTATACAAGCAAAAAATTGTTTTCATTGAGATGGTACTTCCACGTTTTGAAAATTTTGTACTTGAAAAAAGATTGGAGTTTGACTTTCACATACTGCCCAACTACTAAAATTGGATAGCCGTATTACTTGCCAAACATTCACATACTAATTTTACTCACCCTCGCATCTTCACTCCCTTTGGAAGATTACACACATGACCCATAAGCCCAAAATAGAGTAAGGCCCAAAGGCCTTTCAAATTTTGTCAGTAAAAGAGAGCTGACTTTACTTGTTAAGAAAATTTATTAGTCACTTGGGCCTTAACCTTGGTTTAATCAAAGCGTAATGGCAGATAAAAGCATCTTCCAAGTTAAGCTTCTTTTTTTTGGCTTTACTAAAAGAAGATTTACGTTCTCAAAATTTCTTCTGGAATATTATCGAAATGATTAGTACACGATTTCAATCCATAAATCAAGAAAAAAGGGAATCCTTTAAATTGGAAGACCAATGCAACTTTTTCTCTTTGCAAAGCTTCAATTTTGGTCAAATTTAAAGCTAATTAAAGCTATGAGTAATTAAAATTCCTAGCTAACCCATGCATGGTGGTAAGTTGGTACTTATAAAGGCCTTTTAGATGTGTTGAGTTACACATGAACCGTGTAAAAAGTTAAATTTATGCATTGGTTTACTAAGTGTATCTTTGCATTTCCAATATATTACCTTTTATATTGAGAGTAATCATATATGTTCTTTAGTGTAAGGGTCATGTTTAGTCTTCATTTTCGGTTCATTATTCGAGTGGAAACAAATTCTTGAGAGAATTAGGTATAAGCGCTCAAAGCCTCACACGAATTAATAATAAAACATGTTTATAGGCTGAGTATCGATCCAAAATAATCGACTCGTATGTCAAAAAAATGTGACCAAGGATTAGCCCCCAATTTTGATAACTGAAAACCGAACAAGACTTGATTCGTTCTTTTTCCTTTTGTCATTTGTCCATACCGAATTTTCCTTACACCCACATATTTTATATTTATGTTTATCGAAGTACTTATGCCGTCAAATTGCGTCAATGATCAATTTTCAGACAAAATTTTACCGGCTACTCCTCATCGCACTTGTTTTTTGTTCACCCAATTTCCTGCTAGGAATCACATTAGAGGTAAAGCAAAACCAAAAGGGTTTGAAAATGACAAAATCGGACATATTTGGCTGTCAATTAGTGATAAATTGTCACCTTTAAGATCGTTATCAACATTGTATGTCCGTTGATATATTCGAAAATTATACAAATTTTCGTGAAGACTCATGCTTTGCTTAGTTTGAAATTTCAATAATCAACAATTATTTTCTAATAAAGTTTAGAACTTTAATCTACTATTGAAAACGACATTCATACAATCATCTTCTCGTTGGTTTGTTAGGGTGAATGTCGGGCACGAAGTGGTGGACTCAATTGAGATTCTCTAACTATTGACTCGTTGTAAACGACAACGTAAATTTTCAAATTAACATTGTTACGAAATAGTAAAACACACGGAGTGCTTCACGAAAATTTAATTAATTGCAAAGTTTTAGCTTATTCTTAGGCCCTGTGCGATTGGACTGCATTTTTCTGATCTGATTTGATTTGATTTGAATTGAACTGATCTGATTTGA
>JBBYHQ010000007.1:559648-606682 GCA_038382645.1 Spergularia azorica | reverse complement strand
ACCCTTTTCCGGTGATTGTGCTAGGGGTAACAATGGAGATGGAATGAGAGAGCCGGTTGGGGCCCTCAGTGGTTGTTATTATTTGTGCACGGTGGTTTTATAATTTGGGTGGAATGAGAGGCAGAATAGGTGGTGGGTGTCATGGTTGGTATGGGGTTGTGTCGTGGATCTGGGTGGCTATGGTTGAAGGTATGCATGACGGGATGAGAGAATAGAGATGTGAGAAGGGAGATGAAGGGTAGTAGAGGAAGAGGAGATTCTTTTTTTTGTCCTCTAGTGCCCCTATTGGACGATTAGTCCAATAGGTGCTATTGGGCAAGCATTACCCGAGTTGAGTATTTGTTACGCTTAAACCCTCACTTTGCCAGGTTGCTAACTTGCTACCATGAAATGGATAAATGAAGAGAGGGTCGAGGATAGAGAGCATGATGGTTCGAACCCACAAGCTTCTGCTATCTCGGTTTATTTTGATTACGGAATATTTAAGCTTGGGTTGCAAACGAGGGGGAATTCTATCGAAATATAAACAATCGACGAAATTTCGAGACTCAATATGTATCAGATACCTTTCATTATTTGATTTATTATGGATCAACGTAAATTTTGATACAACAATAATGATAATCCAACAAATATCAATGCTTTTTCGTCAAAAATAAGGGAGCCAATTTGTAATTAGAGAACCGACCTAGGATTTTTAACTCAAACCGATTTCGAAAATCGGAATAGTTCAACCCAACCAAAGGGGAAGCCTAGCCAACTCCCCACTGAATCGACCCCAAATTTCTCTACCTCTTCTTTCACGGTTTCACCCTGCAAAATAACTGTAACTTCTCTCATACACTACTACTACAGTAGCAGTTGATTAGAAATGGCGCCAAAGTCAAAAATACCCAACAAGAAGAACACTAAGAAGCCAACATCTTGTTCAGAAGATGGCGGCATGTTTTCTGGCATGTTTGTTTTCTTGGTTGATTCTGCTGTCCAACCTCGCAGATTACAGGTTCAACATATTTTTTTTGTCTCCCAAAAATATAAATAGAACCCAATTTCAATTTAATGAAAAAGATGGAAACTTTGATTATATTTATGTTTGTTTGTCTAATTAATATTGTGGGATTTTGATTGGAATTTGTTACAGATTTGGAAGCAAAGGTTGGAACAAATGGGGGCAAAAATTGAAGGGTATTTATCAAAGAGAGTGACCCATATTTTTGCTATGAATTGGGATGCACTTCAAAACAAAATTGATTCTCAGCGCTTGTCAACTTTCAAAGGAGTAAGCTTCCTTTGTTTTCTAGTTATTGCTGATGTATAAAGATTGTGTCTTTTTGTTTGTTGGTAGATATATACTAGTTTGAGTTGGTTGAGTGCTTGTTTAGGATCCTTGATTGGGTAGCACTAGTCGAAACTTGAGTGTCTCGTGTCTCGTGTCTCGTGTCTGGTGCTCGTTTCGTATCTGTTGACATTTCGGGGTTTGTGTTGTTCTAAGATTGACATTATTGAGAAGTTTTTGTGCTGGACAATTGACAGCATGTATGGACCGAAACATACATTGTTCGTTTGGCTGTGGGGTGTAACAGGCTAAATCGAAATGGCTTGTATTACCCTATAATTGTGTAGACACCCCCCTCCCTTATCGCACTTAGAGCAGGGGCCTCTTTAAAGACACGCGGTTGATGATGATGGGGAATTAAGATCGGCATTGGAGATTCTAGATTGGTAGCTTTGTGTTTCACGTGTGCGATGATCTGTTCTGGTTTATAGACTAGATGTAATTTTTCTCTGATTGATTTTGTTGGGAATTTTGTTGTTTGAGAACCTTTTGGAGCAGAAACATCACTGTGGTTGGACAGATATGGCTTGAAGCATTTAATTGTCAATTTGCTTGAACAATTGTGATGCATCTCCGAGGTTCATGTAGATCAGTTGTCATCCTTGTGGAAATAGTTTGGCTCTTCTTGCCAAGGAAAAGCCTTGAAAGCAAACAGCACTATGTCAGTATGGTCGTTCGGGTATATTAGGAAGTAGTAATGATTTAGGATGAAGAGATATATTCTTTTCATGAAGTTAAGGACTTCTGTTTAGTCATAATCTGCTTGTTTTTATTAGGCATTTCTTAGACTTATATTGGCAAGCTGTGGGGGATTGGCATCCAGGAAACAAATGATGTTACCAAATCGCGTGACACGGTGTAACCTAAACCTTTTGTCACTGTTATCTAGCTATCTCGTGTGTTCATCATTTTTTATTGGATATTGGTTTTGACATTAGGTTGGATCCAACAACTTAGGGAGTTACGGTGTTTTTTTATCTTTCTCGTCTAATCTTGATTGTCTAAAACTCATATATTTTGTCTGGTAACTGATAGTCGGTTACTGCGAATAATGGTTTCTAATATGAGCTACTTATGTGTTAATACTTATTAAGTCTGAATGGTGTAGTTTGGTTCCATTTGCAGACTATTCTACTATACCAGTGGCTGGAAGATAGTCTAAGATCGGGAGAGAAGGTAGCTGAGGATTTCTACCTTCTGAAAGAGGAACCTGGTGGTGGAGAAGACACCCACCAGGCTTCGGGAGTGGGACCTCAAGATGCAATAGGAAACACTTCCGGCGACACGGAAGCTCAACGTAACAAAAAGCTGAAATCTTCTCCCCAAAATTCCAGAGACTCGATCAGATCTTTTACTGAAAGTTCCAGGGATTCAGGGGCTGAGAGCAGGGGTACAGCGACAAGTGACGAACAGCTTGAAGAATCTATCACATCTAGGGGCTATGATGGATTTTCTAGTGGATTGAATCAAAATGCTACGAATCACAATGGTGCTGATGCTTCTCATAAAAGTGTAAGCTTTTGATCTTGTTTGTCTGAAGTTAAGCTGATGTTCTGCTGGGATAATTTAATCTAAATGTAGCCTATGTTTTAAGCGCCCGAGAGCTCATGTGCAGTCGCATGACCAGTAATAAAGCCCTTGATGGTGGCTTATTGCTTCACATGAATTGTTTTATATGATTTCCTGTTTTCTGTTCAGGTTAGTGACTTACCGTACAATCCTCCTGATTTGAATAAGAACGTCACAGATATCTTCAAGAAGCTCATTGATATCTATAGAGGTAAGGTCAAGTGGACAAGTACCATCCTCGTGCACATTCATTTCCCCGTCCCTTTTCTGATCAGCAGTGTTTTCTTGCTGCAATTTAAAAGCGCTTGGTGATGATCGGCGGTCGTTTAGCTATTACAAGGCCATACCTGTGATAGAGGGGCGTCTTGTCCCTCCCGGTAATGTCTTTACCCAACTGGGTAAAAGACTCGGAGCTCTTGCGGTGGTGTTGCCCATTTATACACTGTACTGTTGCACGTGTTATCGGGAAATGCTTTGAGTATTGGTGAAGACAAAGATATCATCTTGGGAAGTATTCTCCACAGGTTCGTCAGGGTCCTCACCGGTTGTGCCGAAATATTAGGCGCAGCCTACTTGTACACGTTGTGCAAGAAATTGGCCGCGCTCGGCGGGGAGATAACGATTGGCATCGTCGGCGGCCTCGGAGTCCTTGAGATGATATTTCATATCATTACCCTGTTGAAGACGCCGGCAATAGTCAACCGGGAGGAATTCGACGCTACGGCTTAGGCCAGTTTAGCTTAATCTTCTTTTTTTTTTTCAATTCTTTACTGTTACATCTCTATCCTAAGTCAACTCGTGAGACAATGAGTTTGATAGTCAATTTAATTTGTTCGAATTTAGTCCTGTTTTTATTTTTTAGCGTAGTGGTAACCCCAAGTTTCGGCCTTTGTAGGGGAGTAAAGATCTGTTGGCCAACAAAAAAATGTATCTTTCATTTATGTGATTTTCTATTCAGTGCATCAGCTTATGAATTTTCGCAAGTATGGTATCATAACGATGAGAATTTTACCAGAATCACGTAATTTTTGTGTTACATTTTGCAAACGTTTCATAGGATCATTCGAGAGAAACAAGGTACTCCGTACTTTACAAGAACCAGAGCTATGTGTTGGATTTATAGAGTAATTAGGCAGCTAGATCCATGGTTCTATGGTAGTCAACATCAGGGTGTTTTGTATGTTGACACGATGAGAACAAGTAAGAGAAATAAAACAATGAATGTAATCATTGTATCATCACTTGGTGGTTATTGGAAGTTGCACTTGGTGGTTATTGGAAGTTATACTTGGTGGTTATTTGAAAGTTACCCTTGGTAGTTATTTGGAAGTTATTCTAACATAAGCACCAAGGGACATGTGTTCTCTTTAGAGGAGTGACATTCCACAAGTATGACATGTGTTATGACATGTGTTCTTCTCCAAGTAAGACATGTGTTCTTCTCCGAGTAAGCCACGTGTTATTCTCCATGTGGGACATGTGTCTCACTAAGGGGGTGGATTTTCTTTATAAATAGGAGTTTCTCCTATCATGAATATGATGAAAATCAAGATGGAAAATGAAATTTTTCATATTGCAAACACATTCTATAGATAAAGTTAAAACTTTTGTCTATAGGAAAACACCATAAACACCGAAAGAAAAACCACAATTTGTTTCTATTGATTATTATACTAAGAGCAAGTATAGTAATTGTTAAATCTTCTTTGTATCTCAAAAGTGGATTTCGTGATACCCGCTGCTCTTGTAAGGGTCGAAATACTACTTTTAGAAAAGTGCTACACGCCTAGGAGATTGTATCCCCAAGTCTCCATATCATTGTTGCGATTCAATTTGCTTGTAACCCTTACACTTAAACTATTTTCAAGAAATAGTTCTAACACTATGTACACCAGACTATTTTTCAAGAAAACTATAGATCTGATTGGCGCTGCTTTAATAGCTCTTCCCTGTCAATAAACCATTCAAGCATTTCAGGCTCTTGCAAAACAAGGCATTCTTCCCTCTTGCCAAACCAACTATAACGTCGTTTAGCAATGTAATCATAGGCAGCATCCCTCAGTGGAGTCGGAATTATCAAGAGAGAGCTCAGAACTGAGTAGGGAAACGGCAAGTATGAAACCACTTTTAGTGCAGCTGCAAAATGTCCACACCCAAACGTTAAGACAAAAGAACCAATGAAATGTATATCAGGATATGAACTAGAATACTATAGAATATACGAGTCGAGGATGTGTCGAAAAAAGAAGCTAGAAATAGAGGCCAAAGAACTTTAATAGCGCAGAATATCAATAAAAAGGAAAGGCCGGAGCAATGGTACAATTCAATAGCTACCACAGGCAACTCCTATAAAAACACGGCGCTCTGAATTTCAAATCAATGCCAGGTAACTATGGGCATAAACATATCCACTACACGGTGTGAAGGTTTTTTTTTTTTGACCAGGGTCAGAGTTCGAAAAACTCAACCCTAACTCGACCCTACTTCAAACAGGGTTGGCCGAGTTAGAGCCGGGTTGGGTTGAGCTAGGGTTTGACCAGGGTCGGGTCAGGGCGAGCCAGATGGCCAGCTCTAGAGCTAGCTAGTGATCTCGGCTTAGGTTCAAGCTCGTCTTGACACTTTGACCAGTTAGGTCGAGCAACTATTCAACTCTATTTGAATAAAGAGCGATAAACAGCTCTCAATTTGAATTAGGAGGAGGGGGAGTTATTTTTGGTTAGAAATATCGTTCATGATAACCTTTAACATTATAAATAAGAATTTACGAAGTAAGGATACTTATGAGGTACATGATGATTTCTAGTAGAACTCAAAAAACACATGGAACTCCATTTATTGTTAGATTAAAATGTCATGAGATAAATACACTACAATTGCTAAAGATTTCTTAGAACTTGCACCAAACTTAGTAACTTACTATCAAACTATATGATACGGAGTATTACAAGTTTACTACTTCTGTGGAGCATCTGTGCAGTATGTACTTGTATGTGTATCAGAAACACCAAGCTTGTCCTATACATAATGAAACAAACCCCTTTCCACAATTGCATGAAAATGGCAAAACCAATTTTAAAAATGTTGAAAGTATCACTGTATCCCTACAAAATTAGAGATTCCATTATTTTGCTGCTAATTAAAATGAAGGGAGATCAGACAAAAACAAATTCAAAACTTCAATTCATATACAATTCTCATTTTACAACCAAAGCAACATCAAACTCATCTAAAAAAAAAAAAAAAAAAACCAAAAGTGTAGAAGAACAAGAAAAGAAAAAATGGTGAACCAACCAATAATTGTAAAAGTTATGACAGACAGAGTAACAATGTGTAAGGTTACGATGGCGAGAACTTCAACAACAAGCCAACTTGTTCAGTTTCTGGTAGCCGAAGCCGGAAATCGGACCACTACATCTCCCAACCAGGTTCTCCGGTGGAAGGGTAGGGTCATGCGAGATGATGAACCCTTAGCTGAAGTTGGCTCAGACGTGCTCAAGATGGAGCTACGTCCAACCGCAACCAAAATGATGTGGATTCGGGTGCTGCTGTTTTTCCGGCTCATAATCGAAAGCTTGCTTTACAAGATTGATGACATTAACAGGTTCATTACGCGCAACATGATCCTAGCGATAATCTTTGTCGGAATCGTGCTCGTATTGGAAGACCGAGAATTGGACCGTCGGACTCCGCTAACAAGCATTATACACTGTATTGGTAAGAATTTGGATTTCTTAGGTGAAATACTTATCGTGTACTCGCTTCTCTGTGTCGTCGTTTCCGGGGGTCGGTGTTGCGGCCATTTCTCACGGCTACTACAAGCCATCACAGTTTGCACCGGCGTCCTCGGGATTTCATACTTGTACGAGCTGTACGTTCCTACGGTGGGTACGGTGGGTACCGTTATCGCCGTGGTTCTCGCGGTTTCAGCTGTTGCGGAATTCGTCATCCACGGCATCTCTATCCTAAGTCGACCTGTGCATTTAGTGTACAGGGAGTTTGATAGTCGATATCCTTGATTTTTACTTTTAATCGTGTAACTTTTAGAGTTTAATCGTGTGTTTTTTTTGAAAGCGTAGATTTAATAACCCCGAGTTTCGGCCTTTGTAGGGGTGTAAATATGTGTTGGCCAACAAAAAAATGTATTTTTTAATTTATGTTATGTTCTATTATTCAGTTTATTGGATTTTGAATTTTCGCAAGTATGGCATTATATCGATGAGAATTTTACCAGAAATCGCGTAATTTTGTGCCTGTTGGTAGATCTGTGGTTGTTTAAATTGTAACAGCTGCGGCATTCTTAATGGGATTTCAGCATTACCTGATGAATTGGGGATTCAATTCCCTGCTCTTTGTTGTTGGTTTGAACACATTGTTACGATACAGCTAGCGTATGGTACGCGATTGCCAGTAATCTCGAGTGTCCTGGCTCAGCGTTACAGACTTACAGTGGCATTGTTCATCCTCATGAAGTTGGTTTAGAGAATGTCTCTGATCTCAAAACAGACGGATTTTTTTTTACTTAGTTATGTTCACTACAAGGCTGTTGATTGCTAACTCGTTACATTTAGCAAACGTTTCATAGGACCATTCGGGGAATTCAAGGTACTTTACAACAACCAGAGCTATGTACACTAGACTATCCTTCAAGCAAACTACAGATCTGATTGGCGCCGCTTCAATAGCTCCTCCCTGTCAATAAACCGTTCAAGCATTTCAGGCTCTTGCAAAACAAGACATTCTTCCCTCTTGCCAAACCAACTATAGCGTCGTTTAGCAATGTAATCATAGGCAGCATCCCTCACTGGAGTCGGAATTATCAAGAGAGAGCTCAAAGCTGGGTAGGGAAATGGCAAGTACGAAACCACTTTTAGTGCAGCTGCAAAATGTCCACAACCAAGCGTTAACAAAATAACCAATGAAATGTATATGAGGATATGAACTAGAATACTATAGAATATAAGAGTCGAGGATGTGTCGAAAAAGAAGCTAGAAATACAGGCCAAAGAACTTCAATAGGGCAGAATATCAATAAAATGGAAAGGCCGGATCAATGGTACAATTCAATAGCCACCACAGGCAACTCCTATAAAAACGCGCCTCTCCTCTGAATTTCAAATCAATGTCAGGTAACTATGGGCATAAACATATCCACTACATGGTGTGAAGGTGATTTTTTTTTTTTTTTTTTTCTACATAACATCCAAATTAGTAATTTACTGAGCGCTACTCCAGAGATGCATTAATCTTTTTCGAAATTTCAACAAAAGCAGTAATCCTTTGATACAATTTAGTCACATTTGTAGCCTTTGACATCACAATACACAACAGCAAGAACAACACATACATATATATGAGTTACTCAAACTCAAGGCTACAAAAGTGTTGGATTTTGCACAATGGAAGGCTAAAAAGAGGCCAGAAAAGACAAGTGCACAACCATTGATTTTGGCAAATAATAGGAGGCACTGATATATATAGATACCAGTTTAGGGAATAGGTTCTAACCTGTAGAAGCTTGATGATACTGCCCTAGACCTTCAACAAATATAAAGCGGCGAAGCACATCCTCCCTATCAACGCCACAAAGCTTCATATAAGGTTCAGCAGTCTCAGACTGAAGGCAACAAAACTTGATCTTCCTATGCTTGTCAGCTCTAATAATCAACTTCACACCTGCAAACATGATAGGCATATATGAAGATGAGTTTAAACTGTGTGAAGTACTATTATTCTCCGAAAGCTCAATGATAGAAGTTACTCCACAATTCCAAGTTCCTACTATGTAAATGCAATATGATTAAAAAAAAGAACCCTACTATATTACTAAGTTCTTAGGAAGCCCATACACACTGGATGGTCACAACAAGCAGAACGGCAAAAGAAAAGGAGTGACAGTTCCAGTTTCAAAACTGTTAGACAAAACATTTTTTTCAGAAAGCAACTGCTACTACTTTGCCGCCTCTCTCCGCTCTGTTCCTCTGACAGCCTGACGCTACAAAATTTCGAATTCCTGTAAATCAATTTACACCAAATCTCAATCTGGTTTTCACGTGAGTACTTAAAATCGTTAGCTTCCAATTGATGGAACAAAATTAAGTATGACCAATTTTGTTTCTGTCTATAGCTTATTATCATTGTAGCTCAACAAGTGGATTTGACTATGGTATTTGATCAAGACCCACAAATACATTGAGGAAAATTGACTACAATACAGAGAAAACCTCATGAATTCAATTGCACGGTACATAGCGGTTATATTTACTACTATTGAAGAGCATATAATTATGGATGTGGTACTGATATGAATTCTCAAATACTATTGGTAACCAAGAGAGCTTTGGTGACCACTAATATTCATTTTGACGAGCAAACAGCTGACTGGTCGACTATAACTTCTCTGTTCATGAGCTTTCTTATCAGACTGCTTGTATGAAGCACCACAGCTAGAGAAGGGGGTTGACGAATTGCAAAAATTTACAGCTTCCTGGTCAGTGAAGATAAGTAACCATATGGCACAGGCTTTAACTGACTCGAAAAGTAGACAGCAGACAGAATGCTTGTCAGAGAGTGAGGAGGGGAGGCCTTGCACAGGCTGGTCAGGCCATCCGTCTTAGATGGGTATGGGAAAGAATATATAACAGGATGGGACACCAAGTGAAACAGATGATCCGCACTGGAGTATCAAATAAGTCGATTGTCATCTATAGGGCTTGCATTATATCTCAAATAGGTTGAAGTTTCCAGTTTCATCCTAGATACATATCTGCCGCTTCCCACCTTTAAGACCATACTCGACTTATTGCCTCTCTGCTCCTAATTTTAACTTCAGTGACTCTTTATTTGGAAAAAGATGTCTCAACACCACATTTCCATACACATTTCAATCTTTTCCCAATTCCCTCCCAATGTTTTGATCAAAACCCTAAAATCCGCTATATATTCGATCAAATACAATGATCTCCAACTACGATAACTCGACCCTCCTAGGCTTCTAGCAACACAATATATCACCCTTTGATTTAATTTCTTCATTTGTCTTCCTTCTGTAATATATTTTCTTCATTACTCAATTCATCAACAACAATTGAGCTCAAAAAGACATAACAATTTCTCGAATTCGAAATCTCGTAAAATAATCTACCAATTACTATCATTCATAATCTCCAATCAATAACAACAACATCATTCATTCATTCATAATCTCCAAACACAATTCCACACCAAAACTACATTAAATAATTAATTAATTATACTAATACCAATTAAAACTTAAGTATGAACTTCAATTCACAATTAAAAAAACAAAATGACGACAGGTGGCATTTTCCGGCGACGAAAGGAGAGGAGAGAGAGAGAGAGTACCGGAGTGGCAGAGAGGGCAGACGCCGTCAAAAATGACGACACGTGGCTGAAGGAGAGGGGACATGGACATCGCAGCTGGTTTTATCGGCGCCGTACCAAAGATTTCGACATCTCCGACGAAATCAGCAACTGGTGCGGTGGCGGATGCGGCGGCTGTGGGAGACGGTTTGGCGGATGCAAGTGACGAGTAGAGCGCCGGCGGTTGTTTGAGAATCGTGTGCAGAACGGTTCGCATTTGGAGAAGCCGTACACTTTTCATTTTTTTTATTTTTTTATTTTTTTTTTGTCTAATGATCTTTGCTTGAGCTCCAAGAAGAGAATGGTTCTGTCCGAGAGCTGACTTTTGAATTGCGGCATTTATATGCTTTGGCTCAAAACAAACGAGGTTGCCGGGTTCGAGTCCTTTTACTCGGATCGATACCTTGCTCGTGTTGGGTTGAGTCGGTTTTGGGAATCTTTGATTTAATAACCCGAGAAAGTGAGGATGTCTAGTTGATTCGGGTTTGTTAACTTGGGACCGATATCCTGCTTTAGATCGATTCAAAATCATGATTCCATTTTACGTGTTTGTTTAGACTAAACAATTGTGACAGTGGATTATTTTATTGTTGTCCAAGGGAAAACAAAAGATTGCTCACGTAATAGTGTTCATAGTCTGCAGTCGGATTTGAGATTTTCTAGGCTTGTGACCTTGGCCTGTATTCGTACTATAGTATAGAAGTGCGAAAAATGGAAAAAAAATGACTGTCCATTGGAAATATAGGACGATATCCCGTAATTCTCCAAAAAATGATATACAGATGGGATGACGATCTTAGAAACAACAAGAACTATTCCTAGTATCAGGCTTATAAACTTCCCCCCTACAAAAGAGTCTTTAGCCAACATCATTACATCAGCCTCAAGGTCGAAGACATACCACTTTACGATTGTGGACAACAGAAGCCTATAAGAATGTGCAAAATCTTCTGCATGGTGCTAATAAGCTGAAGGTGTGAATTTCTCTAAGCCGTGTTCTCCCGTACTTCTCCATCTGTAACAGCAATGAGATTGTCGGAGAGAGCACGCAAAACGAATTTAAGAACCATAGAAAAGTAGAGATCACTTACTAGCTAGACTAACTCCCAGGTTTGCCTCTGCATCCGCATCCGTGTTAAGTTCCTGCATGATGCCATATGACAGGTAAAAAAAACGCGGAATAGCTTGTGTCAAATAAAATACCACAATCAGGTGGGTAACTAGTGTAATTCATAAGAGAAGTTGTTACAGCAGATTGATAGCTTAATGGCCTCAACAGATAAGTAGCCATTGTCCAGTCCACTAATAATGGCAGAACAAAAGTCTCTTCCATATTATCAGAACTGACTAGTTTTTGCGCCCCCCAGTGGCAACAACCCTCTAATCCTATCTTGTAGCGTCTTCTTAGTCTTATAGCTCTCAGTGGTAGTCTTACACTCTTCGTGGCAGGGCAAGAGTGACAGTATTGCTAGTCCTGCCAAAGTAAACTGTAATCCTACCATAAATATGCCCGGTAAAGCTTTTGGCCACCAAAAATTATTAATTAGCTATAGTGGATAATGAAATCTTCATTGTGGTTAGAACTAACACTCGGATGGACATCGTTTACCACACAGTTCTTATAGCCATTTCACATGGATATAGGATAGCCGATAGCAATGCAGACGGTATTGCCACAATCTAAGACCAGACTAGTAGCAGATAAGGTACAATGTACGAGCCTACCAGGCAACAAGCTACAAAGCATCTTCAAATTGGAAAAGGGTGGACCAAACTAGGACCAGTACGCAGCACTTTGGTCTCCCATAGTAATTATTAGAATGTACAACCAAAGCTGTTGATAAAAACATTAGGAAGTCAGTAGCCAATGAATAACTACTTGTCAATGTTATGTCAAACCATGATTCTAGTTGGTTCGAAATCAGTACATAGCTATCTAAGTCCGAGTTCCCGTTTACCAAGCCAAATGACCCACATCTATGTCGGAGACATGTGCAGCAGCCAGTACCTCAACTAATGATACGTTTGGGTATGATCAAACATATGATAAGATTTATACATGCTGGACACTGACACTTCTAGCGACCAACTAGCACCATAGTGAACAACTGTGGTACGCACACCTACTCTATCTGCAGGGTGGTGCTAGGGGGAGAGGAGAAGGGTCGTATGGCTTTAAGAATATTTCCTACAGAAAATCGCGTGGCCAGTCCTAACTATGTTACTCCGACACTTCATTTACCTGCCGTGTCGCGTGTCGGACACGACACGACACCTAGACACTCCATTTTGGGCAGAAAAAATCAAGTTTTTTCGTAAAATAGCCGTGTCAGACACCTCGACACATATCCACCTCCGACACTTCCAGCCGTGTCTGAGTAACATACTCCTAAGTCCTAACTCCTAAGCTAATCATCTACTCTTATACAGTCCTACAATGTCACTGAAAAAAACCTCTACAAGAGTACCTCATAGCTGTACAATTCACCTTGAACAAACAAAATGATAATGAAGAGCGCTTTAGTTGTGACAAATCACCACATACGACAAAGCAAGCAGATAGGAATATAAGATACATAACAGCAGCATACGTACCCTCAAGACATGACTGATCTGGAAAGAAGTGAACTTCTTCTTCAGTTTCGTTGCCTCAGCATGCAGGTCAGCCATGTTCTGATTCTTGACTTTCCATAAACCCTGAAGCTGTGTGTCGCAAGATTATGTCATCAGTTTCCAACCTGATAAAAAGTTTTAATTAAAAATAACTTGCAAATACACACGATTGTCTGGAGCTTGCATGAACTATCTTGGGCTCTTAGCCACTTAGGAGCCAAGCTTGTGGCTAAGTAGGTTCAATTGTTGTCAAGATAGCTCAAGTGTTTCCAGTTACAGCTCAGTTAGGTACACAGATGTAATTTGATCTTAAAGCAGATTTAATCATCTAAGTATGGTCACTGGCACCAGTGATACAACAGGCACTCATAGCTTTGCCACAATAGACCTAGAAGATCTGAAGATGTAGCATAATTTGACAGGACCGCAGTCCACTGGTATCGCATATAAGAAGGGACTACAATCCATGATTGGCAGGAGTCAAGAAAGAGACAGACGTCATACTAAAGAGAAATGACAGACAGCACGGTTAAGATGCATGACAAATTATTACACTATACTTATTGAAGGCCACAAGAACCTCACACATGCTCATAACCAGTGAAAAAATTTACACAGTAGAGAAAGTTCGAAAAAACTAAAGGCAGGCAGGCGTAGCAGCGTAGGCATCTGTTTGCAATGAATTTTCATCTAGAAATACAAAATACTCTTAATTCTGCAGACATTACTCCGCAGTTGACTCGTGAGCTAAAATCTAGAGCTTGTTTGGATAAAGGGTTTTTGGAAGGAAAAGAAGGGGAAGGATATGAAAGGGAGTAAGAACCCATGTTTGCATCTGTTTGCAATGAATTTTCATCTATAAATGCAAAATACTCTCAATTCTGCAGACATTATTCACAGTTAATGACTCGTGAGCTAAATTCTAGAGCTTGTTTAGATAAAGGGTCTTTGGAGGGAAAGGAAGGGGGAGGATAGGAAAGGGAGTAAAAACCCATGTTTGGAAAGGTTGGAGGGAGGTGGGGGGGAATTAGGGATCCATCCCTCCTAATTAGACCCGATTTCTCCAATGGTGGAAAGATTTCCAGGAAACACAGAAATATCAGTTTTTCTTTCCCCATCCTGTCCACTCCTTTCCTCTAATTTGTGTATCCAAACAATCTGCTAACGACCATTCATGAGAATGATCTCATTTATTTGGAAAATAAAGTGCTTGTGGGTGGCCACAAGAATTTGCAAAGGGAAATTAGAAACTTTGAATGAGCTTAGTTTGAAGTTAAGTATCACGATTCACGAGTATACTAATTTCACATGGAAAAAAAATACACAATAATTCAGAGAAGAGAAAGAGACAAAAGTGAACCTGCATGCAGACAAGCTTGCTGTCACCTTTTGCTCGTATACTTGTATAACCCATTTCAAGAGCTCTCTTTAACCCCAAAATGACAGATCGATATTCAGCAACATTGTTGGTAGTTATTCCCAAGCCTTGATGTAGTTTACAAATCTACATGAGTATATTTCATGAGAAAAATTATAGTAACCAATAACCAAAAGAAAGTGGGTCATCAGAGACACCCAGTGTAAATTCTAGGAATCAGCTTCATACCACAGTCCCACTAAGAGTTCGAAGCACAGCTCCAGCACCAGCTGGTCCAGGATTTCCTTTCGACGCACCATCAAACTCAAGAACACAAGTTTGCTGCATATAACAAATAGGTTGATGGGTTAAGATCTCTAACTGAAATTAAACCAATAACAAACCATGACAAAGTTAAGTAGTCATAAAATACAATTGTTTATGAACCAATAATACTACCCATGCGGCCGTGCCACCCTGTGCCTCAAAGGCTCCTCACCTATGGCGAGGTCAGCAGACGCAGGATAAATGATGGCCTCGTAAAACGAGGAAAAAAACTTTAATTTCTGAACTAAAACACAAATATCCATGTTCTTGTCATTCATGTTTTACAACTTATCAGTTATTATACATGACGAAGCAAGAAAGGAACAAAGTAAACACATATCAGAGACAGCATCAGGTCATGAGATCAACTTACACTATCACAAGACAAGTTATCTAGCTTCTGAAGCTTGTTTGATGGAGCATTGGAGGTTAATGAGAAGCCATCAGCATCCTGCAAAACAACCAGGGCAATAATGAGAAAACAAGGTAGCAGCGATTGAAAAAAGCCTGGGCACATCAATATTTTCGAAAAGCTACATACAAGATAGCAAACATATAGGAGTATCATCATGCAGCATAAGCATTTCTGTCTTCATTTTTCTATGAAAGAACTACTAGGAAGAAAAGAATCTCAATGTAGAACAGCACACTTCTTGGAACCAATGTCACTGAGATACACGTAACAATATCAGGCTGCATGACCCCATCAGAATGACATTATATCTACGAGCTATTACAGAAATCTGCAATTATCACATTACCGTGTAGTGGCTGGCATATAAGACTTCTCAAAACTTTCCTCACTGGGTAGACAATAGATTTATGTACTCAACATATTACTGTGTCTATTACTCTACATCTCACATCTAGCATCTCATCCAATTTATCTCCAGCAGCTAGTAGAACATTCATCGATGATTACGAGCAAGAAAAGCCGACTAGAGCTATGGAGACTTGGAAAAAATAAACAAAAGCGGATAAAATATACTTGAGCACAAGTTTACTACGCTGGAGATAAGGATGACAAAACATAGTAAAGGGCTAAGTAACTAAACAAAAGCTTATGAGGATTGCAGATCTGACATAATGAACTAACCAAGTTTCCTGAACCAAGCACATCGTAAGGCCTCTTTTGTGTTAAATCCATGGTGGATGTTGCACCTGCGGAAGATGCTGGCTCCTGAAACGGAAATTAAAAAAAAAAAAAAAAAACCTTGTAGTTACACTTTGAGAGTAACAGCACCAGATGCATACACGAATGAAGTGCATTCAAATGATGTGCATGCATCCCTAAAATAGATACTATAAAAATGTAATTAACAAATACTAAATAAAGAATAGACAGAAGATTATAAGGGGACATGAATTCCAACTAAGTTTACCTGAAAAGGACATGAGGCAAGTGTGCCAAAAAGATCATCGTTGAGATCGGAAGCTTTGATGGTATAGAGAGCATTTTGAAGGCCACGGGAGACAAGATGGTCTTCAGTCTCCTTAGATAATGAGTACCCTTTATATACACTGACGGGAGGATCGCATATCTGAACAAATATGGAAGATTAGGTACTGACCAAATAAAGAAAAATAAAATAAAAAATTATGGCCTTCTGGGACAAACAATAGTTGGCAAAGATAATATGACAACCAATGCGATTGGCATATTTTCTAACATCCCAAACCAAGAAAAGGGAACTCAGCATGAAAGGACATAGGACAAGGATGTTATCTGGAGGGTGAAATTCTACAATTTAAGTGAGTGATACTTGTTTCGAATAGAAAGCGTCCAAGCAAACCAGAGAGCCATGTTGGTGCCAGAATCAGCCAAATACTTATCGCAAGACCCTATATCTATAGCAGTTAAAGATCAGTTGGAATGCTGCTACCTACTCAATCTGTGTCCCTAAGGGGGGGGGGTATCAGATTCATGATTTTTATTGCATTGTAGAAGCTACTCAATTTGTTTGGACCTGGTGTGTGGTAACAAGGCAGCTTCCAAATTGCAATGTAACTAACATGGAGGCCAAAAGCCGATTGCAACTACATATGATGTGTAATTATAATAGCATAACTCAACACCACTTGTATGCTACCTTCGGCAACTCAGACACCCACTGATTAAGTATTTCTTCATGTACACAGTATTTCGCCAGCCTCTTAAATCAATTTCCTTTTTCTAGAGCAAAAGTACGGGGTTTCCAAGTTCCAAAAGCCAATACATGCACTAAACACATCTCCTTTTTCAACAGCTCAAAACAAATTACCAAACTACTCGACTTAAAACTCCGCAAATGCAATCTATCAAACGAACTTTAGAACAAGAAAGCCAACAATAATGTGCGCTTCTCTAAGAGCCATAGTGCTATCACAACAGTCATTGCACTTCTAAAGTTTCAACCACAACTTCCCATTTCGCCATTTTCTTACACTTCATGTTAAATTAACAGAGTCAAATGACTCAAATTCAGTTCCCATGATGTCACATACTCACATACATTCTACACAACCAATTTTAACCAAAGAACAAACCCACTTTCAAAGATTCAATCTTTTCCATTTTGATCAAAGATCAAATACCAACAATGCTAGTACTTTCAGACCGTCTTACAAACTCTCGAATACTCTACACATTTCGATTGCGAAAATTCACAATTGATCATGTAAACAAGCAACCAAACACATGAACAACAAAATCAACTAATCCATTTCCACATGATCAACAATTATATCAAAATTATACTGAAACAAAAAGGGGAAATGAAGAATTAATCACCGAAGAGCCAACTTGAGCTTGACAATCACTCAAACTCTTATAAACACCAACAATATCACCCTTCCTAACAACGAAAAACGCCTCCTTTTCGTCCTCCATTACTGGTTCAGCTTTCGATTTACGCTTTCGGGTCGTTCCCTTCTTCGTAGAATAATAACAACACTGCGTAATCCCAAACCTAGACAATGCAGATGATCCCAACACACTAGACTTAATTTTAACAGGGTAGTATTTAACTACGCTCGTTTTCCACGATAAATTCGAGCATTTGCCGTAAAAAGACGAAGTACCCACTATTGAACGAGCTGATTTGCGTATGATTGAAGCTGAATATGATGAAATTTGAGAGAACAAGGTGTTCATCACAGTTTATCACGAAATTGGGTGATTTTTTTGTCAAAAAAATTGGGGATTTTAAATGGATAAGCCTTGATAAGTATTATTACGATTGTGGTGGACAAATGAATAGGGAAGTTGGAATTAGAGAAGGGTTTTGCATGATTTGAGTGGAGAGAGAGAAATTGATTGGAGTAAAAAGTAGGGTTTTTGGATTTTTGGGGAAGAATTCTGGGTTTGATATGAATGGGGAGGATTTTTGGGGTTTTAGATTTGGGTGAGGGTTTTAGAAGCGGAGCAATTGCGATAAGTCTGATGCACGGCAGAGAGGTCTGCTCGTGGTTGCGGGAGGGGGTAGTAGCGGAGAACAAATAACGTCATTTTTTTATACACGGATTAAGAAATTACGAGTAAGTGAATAACGTTCAAATAAGACTTGTGATTATGTGTTTTAAGGTTGTTAATGAGTTGAGCCAACTTGCGAGTAACTTCAAATTGACCTCATTTTAGAACTCAACCAAGCTCTACTAGAGTGATGTTTAAGTTCAAGCTCGGCTTGAAACTTTGACGAGTTAGGCCGGGCAATTATTCAACTACTTTTGAATGAAGATCTATAAACAACACTCGATTTGAATTGCGACGACTCGAGGAGTGATGTTGTGGCTAGAATTTAGAACTACCGTTCATGATAAGTTTTTGGAGTAGCAAAAAAGGAGGGCTAGGAAACAAAAATTGAGCAAATAATTGGGACGAATGACGATAGAGATAAAGATGGATCAATGGTAGAATTGATGGACTGGACTGATGAATGGGCTGAGCTATTTTGAATGAGGCAAGAACTATAGATTATGGACTCTGATCTTTGAACATCCACAAATGTTTGGTATCATGATGATCAATGTTGGCCTAATGGTTTGAAAATCAATTGTTCGGTTTGTCCTAGTTCAAATCCTCGTATCGCTATTCTCGCAGCATTTGCTATCTTGTACCCAAAAAAAAAAACAAATGTATGGCATCGCAACTAGCAAAAATGCTACTCTTCTTTTTTTCATTTTTAGGGAATAAAAATCAACTTCATTCAATATATACTCGCTTAGACAGACAAAAAATCGGAACGAGTTACATCTAGGACTAAGTGGTCACTCGGATTCTCCAAATTCTGGTGGAGAGATCTAAAGATGGGCTGATGGGGTGTATTATGAGATGGACAATTACACTTGTACGAGAAGAATGCTAATACGCATTTTATTGTAGGTGATGAGATAACTTTTAAAAAAAATGTGTAGCTCAAGGAACTTTACATGTTCTCCTAGTAGAGATGAGGACCAAAGTGAAGACAAAGATGATCACATGGAATCGCAATTCGCAAAGTGTTTAGGTCTTTTATAAGTTTCGAAAGGTTAAATCACATGCCCACATTTAATCCAACCAAAAGTTAGAGGGAGAGATTGAGTCTAGATGAAATATATATTGCACAAGTTTGGTCTTTATATGACTTGGCCAATGGTCATAAATAAATTCCGTCTTTTGCATTGGTTGGGACTTGGAAAAAAAGAGGTGGTGGTGTGTAAAACATGGTCGTCATGACCAAGTCATGTTACTAGCTAAGCATCCAATGTAAGATGCAAGAATTAGGTTGTTTTGTGTTTCACACTAATTTAGATATTTATATTTTGTCGTAATAATAAAAAGGGTTATATTCATATTGTCTTGAATTTGTTACGGGAAAAAAAAAAGAAGTAATCTTCTCTTATTTTGGGAGATAACAAATGAAATGTTCAAACACCTAAGCACTACACAATTGTGTGCAGGTGCATATACGACGTTTCACCTTTATCACTGATATATTAGCCGAGCTACTATCTTCATAAATAACTAAATCAACATTAACGAACATTCGTCACATTTCTTAATAGAAAGGAGTCCTATATGTAAAATGAAAATTTAATTACAATCTGGAACTATATTAACGGATACTTAAAACATATGCCGATCTTAAGTCCTACTCTTTTTTTTTTAGGACAAAATTAAGTACAAGTTGAAGATATAGAATGAAATATCATAGGAAGACAAGATGAGAAAATGTAGGGAGGGGCCATGGAGTTGATAAAACATGGATGAAATTAAATGGTCCGATAATTTGCGCAGCTTTAATTATATATATAAGCGCGCGGGGAAAGGGTAAGAGGAGCGTCCTGCGTTTGGCTCTTGCGCCAAAAGCCAAGGTTTAGTGAAATCAGCCAACCTATTTTAGCGGAAAAAATAAAGTAAGCTTTCACTGCTTATTCTTTGCACTTTAGTGTGCAACCAAACACGACGCTACAAAAAGCCAACTATGAAATTGAAAGAATTGTTCATCCCAATTCCCACCTTACTTTAATTTTCGGTTAAAAAGAGTCACGGTAAATTGATAGGTTATGAGCATTTGTAAAGTGAATTGATAGGTTATGAGCATTTGTAAAGTGAATTGATAGGTTATGAGCATTTGTAAAGTGAATTGATAGGTTATGAGCATTTTCCATTTCATTCGGAAAATGTGCATGTCGTTTCTTGATTTTGTACTAATTCAGTTCATTTCAGCTTGCTGTAATTTACAATTGTAGCCACATCATCGGACTAATGACTTAAAGGACACAAAGTAGGCACACTGTCTAGAGAGTCTGTTAAGGTATTAAAGTAATTAATGGGTCTCAACCGGCCATTAGTCTAAACTCCAGACTTTTGGTTGAGATGGTTATGAGGATTTGTAATTAAGTGAGACGGTTTTTCAATTCCATGTTTCCATCAGAATAACTCGCATATAACCAACACGAGACAATAAAAATCAATCCC
Source organism: Spergularia azorica (assembly GCA_038382645.1). NCBI lineage: Eukaryota > Viridiplantae > Streptophyta > Magnoliopsida > Caryophyllales > Caryophyllaceae > Spergularia > Spergularia azorica. Next base: position 586,162 of record JBBYHQ010000007.1, on the reverse strand, counting down.
TTAAGATTGCAAAAAAAAAAAAAAAAAAAAAGAGGACAATGCTATCGTACGTCTCTCTTTCGAGAACACTTCGTCAGGGGTTGCTTCTTAAACTCTCAAGTGAGAGTATTATAGTGTTGCTTAAGTTTTACTACATTCCTAGAATCCTAGATAGAGTTCTGTAATTTTGTCTCTCTAGTGAGTTTTACGCACAAAACTAAATTATCATGCACCATAAAATTGATACATAATTATAACACAAAGTGCCTCAAAACTCCAAGTAATGAGTCTTTGATGACCTTTATGCAATTAGTCCGAGTGATTGAGTGTAAATGATTAGTTGAACTGATTTATTAGATCTATTGACGACTTCGAAAATCATGCCTAGCTAATTCGATAGATAATAGCTTGTTAGTAAATATAGTGATTTGCGCAATTACTAACTCAATGTATATATATTTTGTCCGATGAGAAGGTATATCAATCGGGGGTTAGTCCCACAAAAAGTAACAATTTTAATCTTCGATCTTCTCCGATTCAACGTAATGGACCATACCGCGCCCTAACTAATATTTACCGGTCAGGCCCTTAGGACTGAATGTTTTGAGCTTTTGACTCGGTTTTGTTCCAGCACTGAACCCTAATTTTCCAATTTTCGACCCAGCTAGTCAAAATTGGATTATTGCTACTGTTCACAATTACTTAGAGCCGCCACGCAAACTGGGAGCTCTATTACAAACCAAAAACCGAGCTTACGTGCACGATTCACTCCATTTTGTTGAACAAATTCTTTTTTTTCGACTCATTTGATTAAAGTTTCTATTTCTAAATACCATTTCGATAAAGAAACAAAAAACCTAAATTTACAAAGAAACAACTTACAAACTCTAGAAATTAAATGATATATTAGTGGCTAGAGGGGAAAGCATGGCAATACATGTGAAACAAGTTAAGGACGATCTGGGCTTCTTTACCAGACAGAGGATCAGAGGACAATTATGGTCCGAAAAAGAAAGGGGGAGAGTAGGAACAAACAACTGTCAATTTGTACCAATTTTTTACACTAATTTGCTAGGACTCTTCTAAATTTCAATTATATAGCTTGTACCAATTTCATACATGTAATGATAAATTAACAGCAAATGTTACCAACTAATCTCAGATGTGTTTTAGCATGATTACACTTTATGGTACCGTCTTTGGTGACAATCTTGCCCATAATGGTAAATGCCTTATTAAATTTCTAGGCTAACACATTGATTTCAGCGTGGAGCCGCCCACATTGTTATAGGTATAGTTGGTAAATCCGATTTGATCTGATCCGTAAAATCAAACCCGAAATAAGGCTAACTGTTACTGATTCGGCTAAACTTGATGACTATCAATAACCGATGTGATTAAGTTAAGATCGTCAGGTTAGGATTATCTGATCCGTTGTAACTTAACTTGGATTTGTGTCCGAGTCTTCCGACCCTTACTCGAATTGGATGGACCTGTTTCAGCCTAGCTTTATAACTAATCACTTACTAGTAAACATGCCCATGTGAAATTGCTTTTAGAAGTTGCTTGTAGATCTAAGATGTCATACATGTTTCTTTTCCTCCTTCACTATACTCTAGTGGAGCATTAATACGAGAGCCCTAGAGACTAGTAGAGACATCGATGATCCATATCAAGGTTGTTGCAGAATACGGTTAACTGAAATGTATTTACTAGTAAAGATGACACTAATTCACGTATTCTATGTCTATATTATCTCACCGAGAGATTATTACGAATCTCAAAATGACTTTTATTTCAAAAACACCCTTTTACATTATTTGTCAAAAACACAAAGTTGCAATGTATGTAGATGACTTGTTATATTTCGTTGAAACAAATGAAATAGCATGAATGTACTCCATATCCAAGTGGGTGCTAAGTCTAATGGCAATTAAGGACTTAATTTTGGGAGTATTTCTAAGTACTTGAGATGGCATCTTAGTTGGACGTTGGATTCTGCTCGTCAGTCGACATCTATGTGTATCACCTTCTTGCTCACAATAAGAGGGGGAGATCTTCAAATCACCAAGGATTGATAATCTACATATGGATCCAAAAAAATGTATTATCCACAAGGAAAAGAAAAGTTTTGTACATTTTTTTTTTAAATAATACAACATTTTAGAAAATGTCATACGTAAATAAACCAATACTCCGTACAAGTTTTAAGATTAGACTTCTTATGACCATTAAATTAAGTCGGTTAAATTCATAAGAATAAAACAAATATTACTCCATACGATATCTGATACGTTGACTATAATTATCGGTTAGTTGACTAAATAGACAACCACTTAAACAATCCTGATCACCTATCCCAAAATGGTGTCCCATTTAAACATAAATTGACACATCGCAATTTTAAAATAAAGAAGTTTTCCATTTCTAAATTTGAAAATGTGATCTGTTAGCTTTTAGTTAAATAGAAAATACAGGTAATGAGTTCTCTAAACAAACTAGAGAAACAAATCTAATAACCGAACTTAATCCATCTCACTACAAAATCGAGAAAAATGTGATATAGTGCCGTATTTTACTTAAAACCCACATAAACCTCGCTACATAACAACGATAATGCAGAATGCATCACCTAACACCCATTTCATAGCGCAGAACGAAATATCCAGACCAATATTCACTTTCTTTATAAGAAAACACTGTAGATAGGGAAAAGAAAAAAAATAACATTATATTATATCACAATCTCACATATATATACACACACTCACAAAGTCGCAAAAATGCGCAAAATCTTCACCTTCACTCTTCCCCCAACTTCCTCACTCCAAATCCTCAACCACCCACCCCAAAAAATCCCCAATCCAATTTTTCCCCCCAAATTCTCTCTCCTCTCCGAATCATGGAATCCTATGCGCGATGAAAAATCGACGACGACGACGGCGATAATTAATCAATTAATTAAATTAATTAAACATGTCTCTATCGTACTCCGACCGTTTTCCCGACCTCCTCTGTTCTGAAGAATCTAACGACGTATTAATCGCCGGAGATTCGCCGGAAATAACATCGGACGTCAAATTTCCGGCGAGTTTTATCGACGACGACGAGATTTCGATTGCTGGATTCATCGAAGACGAGCGGAGCTCCGCCTCTTCCCGCCACTCTTCCTCTCCCTCCTCCTCCTGCTCCGCCGCCTCCGCCGCCGTCACTGACCGTTCTCACTCTGTTTCATGGATTCTCAAGGTAAAAAAAAAACAATTGAGAATTACTGATTTTTTTTTACCGAAACTTACGGATTACGAAACATTATTACCGTTAGTTGTTGATGGATCGTTACGTTATGCTTGATTTGATTCGGTGAGTAAAAGCGGATTTTTATTTTATGATGGAAAAAGTGGTTACGCTAACTTGAGCCGTCCGTGTTAATTAATTAAGATTTAAGAATAATAATTTTTTTGAACGTAATTATCACTGAGAAAAAGTGGCGGCGCGCCTTCGTACTTGACTTTTCACTTTTCTTTTAACCTTTGCTTTTATCTTTGTCTAATGTTGATGTGAATTTTTACGCGATTTATGTCATATCTACGATAATAGCACGTACAGTTAGATTAGTCGGTAAAGTTGATCTACATTGAAATGTCAATGCCGATGGTAAAATTAAGTTATAGTAGTAAAATTAATTACACCACGATTTATGTACTAGATTTAGTTAATTTGTGTAGATAGTAAAATTGAGTTACGATGGTGAAAATAAGTTCATTGGTATAAAAACTGATCTTAGATTTTTTTTTTGTGAAGTGTTTAATTACCCGTTTACCACCGACATTTAACATTTGGCGGCAAACCTAAATATTACGCGGGAATATAACATAAAATTTCGCGGGAATTTAACAAATTCTACCTAGATCGCGTATTGTATTCTGTCCTGTTAAGAGATTTAATTATACCCCTTAATCATGGTTAGTTGAAAAATCGCGATTTGGCGATTAGTTTAATATTATTGTTGTTATTATAGTTATTGACTAATCGAGAATTTTGCGATGATTTTTTTTGTTAATGTAACCATTGACCAAGACTCCAAGTCAAACTTGAAAACGTACAAATTAACACATTCCTAATTTCTTGTGCTTGATTAATCTGAGATTGATACACATATGGCTCTAGTTTTGTGGACGAATTTTCCAACTCCAAAAACAGAGACATATTATTATATTAACGAATACATCGTAAAATACAAAACTCGGAAAATAGATCGTAAAATACAACTGGTAACAATAATAACGGCTTATTAGCGAATTAGCTCAGTTGATAAGATGGTTAGATTTGTTTCGAAATCTCTGTATATTATATTTGTCGATCGATACGATGGCTCATGATTAATATGTACAGGTGCGAGCATTCTATGGTTTTGAGGCAGTGACAGCGTACCTCGCTGTCAACTATTATGATCGCTTTCTAAGCTTCCATCATCTACCAGTAAGTTACATATAGTACTTACATTATACACTGATATTTATAAGTGTTAAAAATTCATGATTTAAGTTGAGTAAATTATTTGATTGTACATGTTTGAAGCTAAGAAAATACATACATATGTATTTGGATGTTTATGTAAAAATGGGTAGTTCCCCCTGAAATCAAGGGACCTAGCTAACGCTCATAACTGAGCTTCTCTTTCACTCTTTATAGTGTATAGTCTCTTCTTCATGAAATATAATTAGGCTTATTAATGTCTTTCTCTTGTTGTGTGAATAATTCTAGTGGAAGGGTGTTTTATTTGATGATGATCATGTAAGAAACAAGCTAAGAAAGGCTAGCTCCTCACCCACCCCCCTTAATAATATTTTTCAGGCCTACCTTTGTCAATCAGATTAATAATGACATTGTGGACTGTATGTTGTAGTAATTAAACCCACTATAATAGTAGTGTATTCTACTCCCACATGATTATGATTTACGATCAAATCTAGAAATATCACTACCCATATGTGTTGCTTGAATCAAAAGACTTAATTGGTGGTCGGGAAACGTACATTATAATAAGGCTCCTTCACGCGAATGCCCTATCGTGTTGAAATACAGGCTTCAATTATTTGAGTTAGAGACCTCTTAGTTTATTCAGTTCCGAGTCAATGTGAAAGTCTCTTAGTTTACTAAGGTTGGCATCGCCTCGTAATATCATGCACGCGCCACTAAGGTCTGATTGGAATGTCCCTACCTCATCGTTGTTTTTAAATATTTTTCTCTCGTGTGAGCGTAAGAGCGTTATTAAAAGTTAATTATCTTCTTACCTAATGTTAGACGTAGTCGCATTTACTGGATACTGGTGTTGTGACTAAGTGCCAATGTATGGGGTCATTGTATCAGTAGAAAAACATGGCTCCTCTGATGGAAATGTTTATACGCTCCATCTCACTTTGCAGGATCAAATGATTTATTTAGCAGAGTCTATAAATGGTAGACCAGCACTGATTCACTAGAAGCAAACTCTAGGAATAATATGCTTATTTCATACCTTAGTAGCCTAATAACTTTTCACTTTTGACTTAGATTAAAAAGTTGATTTTGGATTTCTCAATTGGGATCTACTACTCCATAAAAGTTAATATTTACTCCCTCCATCCCCCTTTAAACACCCCACTTTCCTTTTTTGGGTGTCCCTATTTAAACATCCCATTTCAAAACTTACTAAATGGGGTAAGTTTTCATCACACATCAACCATCCACTATCTCTAAAAATAATAAACAAACCTCTCATTATCTCCAAAAATAATAAACAAACCACCTATTATCTCCAAAAATAATAAACAAACCACCCATTATCTTCAACAATAATAAATAAACCACCCATTACCTCAAACAATAATAAACAAATCACACCACCTTAATCCACGTAAAAAAGGGAGCGGGGTGTTTAAAGGGGGACGGAGGGAGTATGTGCATTTAAATATGACTTTGTGTAAAAATTAAGGTATCTAAAAGTTTCATGAGCTTCTCAAGATCGATGATCTGTTTATCCGTAAAGTATACTACTCCTTGGCCAAAGCTTTATATATTAAAAGGCAGAAGATATGTACTCTTTAGAATAAGCTAATCCAGAGATAGGCGGATAGGCCATTCATTATTAGATAAGCGTACATTATTGACGCTAATCGTGGGTTTGTTTGTTGATTGGCGTTGCGTGGTTGGTGTCTAAGGAAATGGATTTCCAAAATGAAAAAGTGTCTATATCCAGAGATGACTTAAGCTATTAGTCTTTCTACATAGTAAACGTTAACAAAATGAAACGCGACCAAAGTGGTGGTAATGCTAAGTTGCCAATAAAGCAAAACTTTAAGTAAAGAAGTGAGTAGTTCTTTCATACCACTATTACTAGGACCATCACATTGTATACTACTTGTCTTGTGTTTCTCACTAAACTAGTCTGAAAGTGAGTGCATGTGAAACGATCCACTTCACACACATGATGTCAAGATGTATCCTGATTTGCTTTTAAACAGTTTATCGCATTAGACACTGTGATTATAACATGTGGTAAGACGGTCTCACTCACACACAACGGATGGTGATTATAACAAGTCTGCTAAAGCGTGCACATTGTGTTTATGGATACAGTAACTTGCCGCTTATTAAGATAATAATTTGTGTTTAAGAGTAGTTAATTGATTAAATATCATGGCTGCTTTGCTCGATCTACAGCAAACAGGTGGGTGGCCATTACAACTTTTATCAGTCGCTTGCTTGTCACTAGCTGCCAAGATGGAGGAACCTCTTGTTCCTTCTCTATTGGATCTTCAGGTCACCATCACATTACCTCTCTCCTTTTCATCTTTACTGAATGCCAAATTATCATGTCACTCTGTAGTTTATATTATCATCATTATGAACTGTGAACTTGTGAAGCGCAACTAGCCTAATACATTGCGCTAATCATCATTATAGTTAGTTAATTACCATCAAACTAACTAAGTGTTTGGTTTGATGATAATTATTAATTAGGTGGAAGGTGCTAAATTCATATTCGAGCCAAAGACAATCCAAAGGATGGAACTTCTTGTTCTCGGTGTCCTCGATTGGAGATTACGTTTGGTTACACCTTTCACCTACACGAGTTTCTTCTCATACAAACTTGATGTATCAGGAACTAATGCAGGACTCTTAATGGCACGCTCCACGGATATTATTCTCTCTAATATACAAGGTAATTATTTGCATCAGGCAATAGAACCTCAAAATCACCTACATAATCACTCAAGTATAGTCTTTTTAAGGGCATTGCATTATCTCTTTTCTCAAATGGTGGATATAAAGGTTCCCAAATAAGTAAATAACATACTAGCTAGTATGTACAATAGTAATTCATTGGACCATCTAACCTAGCCCATAGAAGTTGGGTTGGTTGTCCCCGAGATGAGTCTGGCCTAGTGGAGTCCTTGTAACATAACCCTAACAAAAGAACTTGCTTAATTTAATCGATGTGTTATCTTATGTTATAAGAATCTAATTTAACGGCGATTAAGGGTTATTAATTAAGTTGGCTCTTGGATGTGGCAGAGGCCAGCTATCTGGAGTATAGGCCATCAAGCATTGCTGCAGCAGCCATACTTTGTGCAGCAAGTGAATTGCCTAGTTTGTCCTTTGCCACTCCTGAGCATGCAGAATCATGGTGTGATGGGCTGTGCAAAGTAAGCACACAAACCCTGCAATCATTTTGCGTTGTTTTGAGTTATATTTTCTTACACCATTTCATATACGTTATAAGGTTGCTCCATCATCTCCTCTGTACTATATCTTCATTTCTTCACTTATTTTGTCTATCTTAAAGATTCATAATAACAAAATCTTGTACCCTTAAATCGTACAGGACAAGGTCAGGGATTGCTACGAATTAATGCAACAGTCCGTGGCGGATCATAGCAGAAGGAAGTCCATCAAAGTTATACCACAATTCAGAGTCACTGCACAAATCAACAGAGTCAGGGCCTACAACGACTCTCCATCATCGCCATCGTCGTCGTCTTCCACCTCCTCACCATATTATAAGAGGAGGAGACTAAACAGCCATTTATGGATTGATGATGACTTTTAATGGTGGGAGTTTTAGTTGAAGAAAAAAGGACAGGTATCTAGAATCCTCAATGCCTTTTTTTTCCTAGGAGGGTTTTTTAGATGATTATAGGAGGATATTTATACATTTTCTTTCCTCCATCACTCTGCATTATTGCCATTTTTATCGAAAGAAAATGGGGCAAAATGGCATTTTGCAGATTTTCAAGGGTATGGACTTAGTACAAAGTACTGTCATACTATGTGTACTCTGATTTGGTTTGACAAAGGAGTAATAGTATAGGGGCGGGCAGAGGCGAAACTTGACAAAAAAGTTTAGGAGGGTGCTGAATTGCCGATGCTTGAACCTTAGACCTTTAAGTTATCGTAATAAATCGAGGGGGATGCACCTGTGTTTGACCCTTCTAAGATCTTCCTCTAGTGGTGTATGTGAAAGTAAGGATAAACAAGTGGTTGTCGTGAAATTATTATGAATATATTTTGCGAAAAATCGAGGGTTGCATATATACTTTGCAATGATGGTTGGATGAAAGGGAGGGGAGATTTTGGTATAGGGGGGTCCATTTGATTGTGTATAAGTGAGGAAAAATCAAGGGTGTGCTTGGGCAAAAAATTCAAGGTTGTTGAAGAATTTCATGGAGAAAAATAAGCCAAGTTTTCGGTGTCTCTCTCCATCTTTCTGTCTAGCTTTGTCATCATTGCATTTGAGGCTTCTCATTCACTCATGGAAGATCAAGGAGAGGATTTGAAAGCAAAGGAGACATGTAAAAGCATGAATAAGATAGCTCTCTAATAAATGGGAGTGTTGCACTCTCAAAAAAAAAAAAAAAATTGCACTATATGAGACTTTGAGTTTATATACGTCGCACGTACTATTGGCGTCACGTTGCACGTGTGTGTGTATGTTGTGCTTTTTTGGCGGGAAAATGTTGTCTCAGTTGTTTATGTTCTTCCTTTATGATTGTACTGTAATTCGTTTGATTCGGAGTATGTGGGATGTATAATGTATCTTACCTTAGAAACCACAAAATATGTGGCCAACTATATACAATAGTGTAGAAGTCCCGGATTGAACGACGGGGTCGTTTTATGCAATATGTTTGTATCTTGGATTCATTAATATGACATATATACTTTGATCATTTTTCGTTTTCCTTTGAGATTTCTTCATGTGGAAATTTAGAGGGTCACCTAAGGTGTCCAACTTCATTTATTATATTTCCTTCATGAAATGTAAACCTAACATTTGTGTTAATATAGATTATGCCTTTAACATTTGTATACCTCAATTTATAGGTAACATTTGTCGGTGGTCTTACAACATTTGTATATGAACAATTATGTGACCTTTGATTTAACAACTCTTTGGACCCTCAGGCCTCGAGCATAAGTTAGTTAAGATTGTTCGAGAGAATAGAGTTTTACTCTTGTGAATGAGCAATGTCGACCCATGCAAGTGATGCAACGTCAGATCATGTTGTTTTACCCTCAAGTGTAAGACACAAGCTGTTGCTTCCTCAATGCCGACTAATTTCTGGCAAGAATGCAACAAGTAACGAACAAACATTCATGTCATATGGAGTAGTAATATCAATTATGGCACATGAGGGTAGGCCAGGTGATTTACAACTCTAATAGTGTATATGCCCCTGGGGGTTACTCGGAGATAGCGCAACGATGTAGACTATTCTCGACACAAAATCTCGCATGAAATTGTCGAGCGATTATTTAATGTGAACGATACTGCGATTGTTTAATGTGTAATTAAATTAGTAATCAAGATTTTGGGTCTCTTTTAAATAAAAGGTACTGTATAAAATATCAAATCAAGAATTCATACCAATGATTCTAGGACATTAAGAGTGTACAGTCAGCAAAAGTAGTTAAAAGGTTGTTACTCTGTTCTTATTTTCCACAATACTCTGTTCCAAGCGCGCGCTTATTTGACCGCCATTTACCTGAAATTTCTTCTGATTGAAGATTGTTGCTGATACATTACCATCCAGCTCAAATTCATTACCAAATTCTTCATCATTCATTCAATTCTACAACTATTTCTTCGATTTAAATCGAGCGAATGCACTAGCCACTAGTCTAATTTCACCACTTCTACAATTAATTTAGAAGCGATTTATCCAACTACATCTAAATTAAAGCAGCTACAACTATTTTCTTTACGTGAAAATGTACACTGTCGTATTACATTTGGTTCAGATTGGAAGGATTACGTGCAAACACGTATTAACGTAAGTCACAAAGGTATCATGCAATGAAGCCTATGAAGGGTCTATAGGGAGGGGGCAGAATCTAGTTCTTTATACATATGAAATTGCTTTTCTTTAGTGACAAAAATTCAGCTTTTGAAGTTGGCCATGACAAAGATAGGGAATTAGGAGAGCATCACAATGATAAAAATTACAACTTTTAAAGCTGAATTTTATGGTTGTAACACCAACTGCCATTTTTTTTAAGGTAAAGCTTAATATAGGCCCATCTGAGCTGAAAGAGTTCAAAAGTTGGAATGATTTTTTTGGAAAAAATAAATTAGTTTGATATGATCTATATGATAAAAATTTATGTGCTTGAATGCAAGACAGCACCACAACGCAGTGCTTACTGAAGCACTTCGTGAGTTCGTGTCCCCATGGCATGATACATCATGCATCTCTCTGCCTTTGCACAAATGAAATTGAAGTAAAGGTATACGTGCATAAACCTAAAAAGAACGTATGTATATATTCCGACTTCTAAAGTTCTGAATGTATATGCATGCAGATAATCATATATACTTGCACATAGTTTTATGACTTTATCCTACATATTTTTTGGGCGAATATATGTAAGGGCGTTTAGAGTATACTTCCGAGCTTTTTAAAAGCTTGTGAATGTAGGCAAATGTGATTCGCTTCACGGTAGATAAATGTGTATGTGTTGGATGATACTAGAGTACAGATATGATTCGCTTCACGGTACATGCGTGGTCTTCTGCAACATCATTTAATTTCAATAAACGAAAACCAGAAAAGGAGCTAAAAAAGCGACACATCTTAAATCGATCTGCTCTTTTACACTTTTAACCCAAACATGATAAGAATTAGTGAAAATTAATGTTACTGGTCGTCTGTCGAGAGCTTTCATTAGTAGGTTTCGTTTTTTAAATACGTTGTTAGTTGTTACCATTTCGATAATGCATTCTCAGCTGGTAAAGTTGTCCGAGGTGACATTCGAGAAAAGCAAAGAGAATGTAGGGTATTAATGTATTATGTAAAATACAAGTAGAAGTAATGAGGACAAGAAGAGGAAGAGATATTGGGGGGAGCGTGGTGAAGAGGAGGAGCCGAGGAGGAGCGGATGTTGCATAGTTCTTTAAAGCCTTTGTCATACGTTGTGTTGTTAGTGCATGCCCCGCTCCTACTGGACCATTCTATTCCATTTCCCAAAGAGTGGTGCCAAAAAGAGTCATTCCTTCAATCATCAACTACAAAATCTATCTTCTTCACCATCTACATCTTTTTTATGTACCACTACTTATTACAAAGATCGTGACTTTGTGATTCATACATGTCATGACTATCTGTAGCCGTGTGTGAAGTGGCCAATTTCGGAAACAAAATGGGGCGGCTGATTGAATCCACGATAATCGTGACGATATCATATTAGCACAAATTTGTTCGTAAAGTGCATAATTAGAAGAATGCAAATATTGTAACACGGAGAGCGGGCGCCGAACTCCGCCCCTATGCCTCAGCTCCGCTACTGAGCGTAATTATTTTTTGCATTCGTGACACAATTTTATCCATCAAATTTTTATTTTTCTTTCAATAATTACTTAATTACCCCCCCCCCCCCAAAAAAAAAAAAAAAAGGTTTCAATAATTAGTTAATTACCCCAAACAAAATTACAAAGGTTATCCATTGTCAAAAGTAGCTACGAAAGTTGGGTTACAACTTTCAAATTTACACATGGGTCAACACAGATCGAGGCACTAGACGCCTTTGAGTCTGATCTTCTTTCTTTATGGGTCACCTCGCGACAATTTGGGCCCAAAACAACCCATGTTTGCAACCCACTAACCAAATAAACAACCCGATTAGTGTGGCGCACCGGTCGTGCCTAACCGGTTATAGCCTTATAGGCTGGTTCTCCACAAGCTTGAACCCAAAAATCTGAACTAGAAACCTCGTGGACCTGGTCGGACTGGGTTAGAGCTAGCCTAGCCAGATCTTGAATTGGTTGCATCCGACCCATTTATAAACCGCGCATTTGTCATGATGGTCTGCCGATTCATTATAGTTGGTCTTACGATAAATTATTGTGAGACGGTCTTATACAAGACTCTGTCGTCAAGGCAGACAAACATTGTTCAAATTTTGCCAAACACGCCGAACACACCATACATTAGTTACATACTTACATTTATGATTTATCTCATTCTAGCCCTTAGAATTTCAAAAAGACCGTTTGAATCCAATTCTCATAGGCACCTTTTTTTTTTTTTGAACGGACCAACAAACGCGTGTAACAATAACAATTGAATTTCTAGCTACTTTCATGGAACTAATTTCCCGTTATCCTAAATTAAATTCGGCAATTCACATTCATGATTTTGAAAATTTGATAATCGGAGCATTGTCGTTGCCATATTTACAATACTTACCTAAATATTATCACAATCTAACGTTAAATTTCTTGTTAACTCACAAATCTTATCAACCATCATTTCTCATTTTCTCCCCATCATATCCCTCTTCATTTCACAAGCACCAAAGCAACAATCGACGACGAAATGAGTAGTAGAGTGTTCAAGAAGCTCTTTAAGCGTTGCCAAAAAATGTTTTCTACGACCAAATTTCATGGCTTCGCTAGTACTACTATAGGTACTCATCATGCAGACGTTGTTCGTGGCGATGTGACTCCTTTGCGCTCATCGTTGAAGGATCATTTTGCAGCCGCTATAATCCAATCTGCTTATCGACGACATTTGGTTAGTTCAATCAACTACCCCCCCACCCCCTCCGTTTTTTTAATCGCAATATCTATAGAGTCTAGATAAGTAAATGAGAGTCAGATGTACGCAAGTGATACAACATTCAACATGGACAATATATAGAATACTTGTCTAACGACTCATAATGAAACTCGTGTTAAGAATGGTACATGTTACTTCATTATATAGAAAGCCGTACTTAGTTCCCGCAAAAACACCTTTGGGCTTAATTTCCAAAATTTAGTACTTATCTTTATTTCTCAAACCTTGTTGCATGATTTTACCAGAATGTTCGCAACGTAAAGAGTAGCTTACGCAAGAGTACTGATCCTAGCCGTATGACAATGGATTTCAACAAAAGCAGAATATTGATTGAAGATGCACCATCTCGTATTAAGGTGGCGACTCCTGCTGCTTCATCGAGTTCATTGGAAAATTCCGTAGAGATTCAACCAGATTACGTCTATTTGGTAAGATCTGATCTTGACATATTTCCCTAGGGAAATTTATAGTAGTTCATAGAGTAGTAATCGATGTATTGATGTCTTTCGTATGTAAGTATTTTTTTGCGAAATTGAATGTCAAATGTTCATCACGTAAAGTGAGAACTACATATATATGAATTTTAAACGGACGACTTTAAGTACTAGGTAACAAACATTTGAATGTTCATTATTATTATTACAGGCAAGAAATGAAACAAATTTACAGAGTTCTGTAAAATGGTTGCTCAAATTTCACTCTCGTTTACTCCGATGGTTGCAATCAACGGTCCGAGTAAAGCACCCAAACGATGATCGGCTCAAAGTTGGATCTTCAAAGAACAAAGTCCGACAAGCTGATCACGAAAACGAGAAGTCTACTGACTTGAACTTGAAGCTTCATTTGGAGCCTAAGTCGAGGAAAAAAACCCTGCAACGATTTCTACAACACGTTTCGATCTTAGACTGCTATAGCTGTTGCTCATCAACACCCGATTTTTCACCAAGGTAATTTTTTCTATTGTCAACATATAGACTCCTAGGATCATCCTTTGCTTATTTTTCTCGACTTTTCGACATTGTTTTGTGTAGGAGGACATCTAGAGTTGATATTCCTACTGGTCTGATGCCGGTGTACCTTAACATTTACGACATCACACCCGTAAGTAGTTGCTTATACTGGTTAGGGATCGGACTTCACCACTCTGGCGTGCAAGGTAATTTATCAAACATGTATGTTTTGTTTTCGGCTTCAGCTAACTCAAGAATTATTGAACAACTCACTGATATTTCTTCTTCTGATCGTTGCAGTTAATGGAGTAGAATACGCATTTGGAACCGACGAGTATGGAACAGCCGGGATTTTCAGGACGAAACCTAAGGAATGCGAGGAATTTACGTTCAGGAAAACAATTTTAATAGGATGGACAAAATTGCGATCAGGGGAGATTAGGAAAGTCATTGATGAGATCGCTTCTCGGTACAAGTTGGATGATTACAGTCTCATCACCAGGAATTGCAATCATTTTAGTACAGAAGCTTGTATTAGGCTCACCGGGAATTCAATCCCACTTTGGGTCAATCGTCTTGCTCAATTTGGTAACGTCCACACTTACATTTGTTGTTATATTGTTACTGATATGAGTAGCATTGGGTGGAATCGTTGTATACAAATTTCAAACTCGAACCTAGCTAGATGTCGAATTTGGTGTTGTACTGAGCTGAACAAACAACTTTTAATTTGTGTGTATTCTGATGCAGGGTCTCTATTTGTAATATCAGGCAGTAATTTGAGGAGAAAGAGGATATGTCATTGCAATTCATCAGCTTCATCTTCATCACTGTGTTCCGAAACCAGTTCTGAAATTACTGTTACTGGTAAGAGTAGCCGTTGGAAGAAATCAGTCACACTGACACCCTCTTTATCCTTAGATTGGGTTCTTTAAATAGCACAAGATTTCTCAAAGACGTATGAAGCAGTGCTTCAAGATACATACAAGGTTAGATTTTGTATCAGGGTTTTCTGCGCAGATTGCGAAAATATAATCTTGATGCTGCTGGTGTGACTGATATTACCATATATCTTACAAAGCTTAAGCTGAGAGAGCTCGTTCGCAGGCGCATTATGAGGGCATTGCTTGGCAGGAGATGCAGACTTTGTATGCAGAAGTTCTTATAGTTTTACTGTCACAAGTGTACTGTTTTTTTTTATGCCATGGTAATTGCTAGGATGTAAATAAAATTTCTTGTGCAAAGAGCTCCTGATACTATGGTATTGTGTTATTTGAAACTGCTAAAACTTTTCAGACACTTACATAATGTCATGTTGCTTACTACCATATGTTCCATTGTTCGTAATTGCTACTTTGCTACAATGTTATACTAACTTGTAACGATCACACGACAATTAACCTTGTGTGTATATATATATGTCATTTCATCAAGTTGTCTATACCTCCAAATTTGAGACAATGATCAATTTTAGTTTTTTTCTATATTAGTTAACACTCCATGATAAGTAGATTTTAGTACTAATTTTTATACAAACGCAAATTCACCTTATGAAGTTATGAGCATGAATGTATTGTTATCGGATTCCCAAATATGTTCCCCCCCCCCCCTCCCCAATCTCAAAGGAACCCCCAAATTATGTAGGACACTGAATCGCTAGACATAAACTGAACTGAGGGACTCAACTGCCGCACCACATCAGATGGCTCTCCTTACTCTCTCTAAACTTCCCCTTCACTCAACCATTCCCGCCAAAACTCCAACGGTCAAATTTCTAATCGTGCGCACCCCTTCCCTTACCCTGCGCACCCCTGAATCTGATCATTCAACCCAGTCTCTCTCCTCCTCAATCCCTACCCTCAGAGCAAACCCACCTCAAAAAGACGTTTATCCCGATCCAATTCCGGCTTTCGCCGACGCGGTAAGCTCACTCATCCCAAAACTCTTACAATCATTGTTCTCAATTGATTTTTCAGCTTGTGATACAAGTTTCTTTCTTGTGGGCATTGCAGGAAACCCAGAAATTTAAGATTGAGCTTAAGAAGACGCTATCGAAAGACGAAGATGAATTTGGGGATCAACTTGGCGAGGTTATCAATGTCTGTGCCAAGGTAATTAAAATTTGTGCCCACAAGCTGTTCGATGAAATGCTTGACTGGGTAATTTATTTTGAGAAGCGATTTGCTGGATTGTTTTGAAGTGGGTTTTGTTGTCTATAACATGTCTGCTGTTGAACTGCCTATTTGTTGGTTGGTTAGTTAGTTAGTTAGTTATGGTTAATTGACAGTTGGGTTAGTTGGCGGGCGTGTTTACGAGTTTGTTAACAAATGGCGGGAAATTCTGTTACCTTTAATTATCTTACATTATAAGTAGAGGTGAAGACTCTGGTTTCATTAATTGAACTTTTAATCCATTCTCTTTATTCTATATTTGAAATACTAGTGCCCAATTTTCGAGTTTTGTCGATCCTCGGTAGTTTGAGTTAATTCAGTACTACCATCTTGGATAGGTGAACATCAAAAGAAGTCTTTTTTTTTGTTTCATTGTCTAGTTATTCCCTCTGTTTCCTTGAATTGTTAACATTTGGTTTGAATTTCTCTCGCATCTTGCAATCAAATGTTAACAATCTAAAAGAACGGAGGGGGTATGTAATTAAAGGAATCGGAAGGGAAAGTAAGAAACTTTTATTGTAAGCTTTCCATATGCGCATATGTTGCTCAAATTTGGGAGAAAAAGAAAATGAGACTTTTGTTCCGAGAGCTTTTCGGTCATTTCCTGTCTTATCTTCCCATTCACAATAGTTCCTCAAACTAAACATCTGAATGTGACAATTCCGCCCTATTTCCCTCCCATTCTGCATTTCCACCCTGCCGAAACAAATTACAGTAACGGACTACTCCAACCTGGGTCTTGCTTTCAGTTCTGAAGTATTCATTTTCTCTAATACCATTTCTTGCTCATAGAAACTGTTATGAAACCCTTGGTTTGGCTGGATGCAATGAGAACTCGAAGGATCGAAGCTACCAAGTTATCCATTTGTTCTTCATAAAGGCTGAAATGAAAATAGTGATCTGTCTCTACTCTCTCGCTTCTTTTATCTCGAGGCAAACTTTTTAGAACAACTATATATTCTTGATGAGTTGTCGAGTACCAAAATCGAATTCAATTTCACGAGCACATATTGATCATGGCGAAAGAAGCAAAGATTGTTGATAGAGACCTATTTTTCTGATTTTTGGTAATGACCACGTACAGTGGGTGCAACCCCTCAGAGTCAGAAACATGTTATAGGCGATCTAGATGAGACTTCAGGACGCGTTGCTCAGGATGAACCATTACTCAGAACTATTAAGGTAACACTGGTGGAAAAAAAATATTTCTAAAGGTCCATTTTTTGTTTACTTTTGCTTGACGGGGGAGGGAGGCTATTCTTAGCTAGCTTTCATTCAGGTCGTATTTTCCTTGAGATTTGCACGAAAGATACCTCTCAGGCTCTCACTGTCTTTTCAGTTCTTAGGTTGATTTAGTAATAACTAGAAGTGTTGAGTTTGCACTTAGCGAGACCAAGTGTAGGCCGAAATTTCCAAGTCTACACATATTGATGTACATTTGCATCTTCTTTTCTTTTTTTTTGAATTTTTGAATTTTTGGGAAATATACATTTGCATCTTCCTAGACCAGATGTGCTTTACACCATTTACGCCACCTAATTAGATGCCGCAGCCAAAGAATGTTTGAACCGTATTCTACAGTTTTCACCAATGAATGCTTTATTGGTCAAGCAATTGGTTGCTCACATTAGCAAAGAATCTGGCTCATTTAAAGCCCAGCATCTCAGCTTGCAACCAATAAGTAGTTCAGGCTGCTATTATTAGTCCAACGAATTGATCGTTTATTGGACTAAGCTCATTAAGGTTGAAATCCTGGAAACCATGGTCAATTATAATTGCAGCCGGCATGTAATGATTGAGACCAAATTAGGGTCCATCTTAACCATCTACCCTTCACATGGTATCATCTAGGATTGACTTCTGGCACAAGCCTCTTAATTGCAAAATCTGTAGAGAAATTTCTTGGATTTGTCTATGCGAATGCAAACTAATTCCTTAAGAAACTTAAATGTAGAAAATTGACTTGAAAATCTCCACTGGACACCTTCTTGTTGCTTATAGACTTTTCCTTATCAGTTTGTAGACAGGTGGTGATATGACAATTATATGGTATAGTTTCCGCGTGTACTTATTAGGATAGGACGATAGGTGCTTCCATGAGAGGGACTCCACCTTACCCATGCCCGTATGACCGGGCTTAAACTAGGCACACACTTTAATTTTATGTTCTTTAACACAGTCTAACTCTAAAGGTACGAGCTTTTTTTTCTTCTAATGAAGATAGCGTTGATATGGGGCCGAGATTTGGAGATTAAGTAAGGAAGGGGAGGGGGGGGGGGAATATGGAGGAGACTAATTCCCACTTTTGGATGGCCATCTTGGAGAAGGAATGGAAGAGAGGGATCTATTCTCATTCGCCTTTAAAAATCCGAATCTTTCAATGGTTTAATTTGAAAGTTTTACTAAGGAAAATGCACTTTTAGCTCTTCCTTTACCTCCCCTTCCTCCTAATGCTCCAAACACCAGTATCATCTTTTCTTTTCAAATATTTTGAACAGGACACTCGTGTTAGTACATGATTATGTTGATTCAAAAGTAAACTAAGGTGTTTACTTTGTCTTATTAAGGACTAAGGTCATCCTTGATTCCATTCCTACAGCCCCAACTTACATATTTTGTTTTTTAATTATGCAATTTGGGTTGCTTCCTTAGAAACAAGGACTTATCCTAAGTGCAACCCCCCCACGCCAACGCCGGTTTGCTACGAGAGTCGTCTTAGGCTCTTATCTATTATAATAATGCTTAGTATAAGCAATAGTTCTTCTGAAAGAGCTGTATTACCGTACAGTTTGATTATGGATTTAAGTACTATTATTGGCTCATCATTACGTCGTTCATGCTTCCATTATGATCAGTGCATTTCTGTTTATTCATTGCATCTAATTGTCCCACCAGCAGTGATGTCTTTTGCTTTATTTGAAGCCTTATGAATGATTATGCCTTTAGTTTATTGATCAACATTGGTGTTTTTCTAAGTTATACTAGTATTTATCAGTGGGATTGTTTCAGCCGTTTGCTTTGTGCTCCTTTTCCCAATCACTTCAGCTTTATAAATGCCTATTGAAAATTCCTGCATCTCTTTTTCAAACCTTATCAACTTTTCTTGTTGAGGATGAGATAATGCAAGCTCAAGTAAGCTACTGTTTTCAGTCCTTGTCAATCTCCGTGTCCGAACCCGTACATCCTACCACGAGGGACGGTCTGGACGGACCTCCGGGCACGGTAAATACCTAAAGATAAGCTGTGAATAAGAAGTTTAAGAACTTTAGAAGAGTTTAGATAACCAGAGTAGGGCATTTTTGGGGAGCTTCATTTTACCTAAAGAAGTCAACTAGTGAAGACTATAAGGTCATTTTGGGGGCAGTGAAAATCTTTAAGGTAGTGTTTGGAAACAATAATTTGAAAATTTGTAATCATTTCAATTCCATCATTTGAGAATGTGGAATTCAAATATAAATCAAATGTTTGGAGAGGGTGGGATTTCAAAATGACACCTCTTGAGATGTCATTTGTTTTTGGCCTAATTGGATTTGATACAAATTCCAAAGGATTTGACACAAATCCAAATTCTCAAATTCACGAGTTCCCAAACATGGGATTTGTGTCAAATTTGGATTTGAGAATCAAATCTTTGTTTCCAAACACTCTCTAAAAAAATACCCACCAACTGTGTGTCTGTGTATGACGTATTTGAAAAAATGCATCAATGTCATCAAGGAATAATGATGTATTTGAATATAATCAAGGAAATTAAACCTGATTAAATCATTTGATTTTGTCAACAAGACAAAGAAACAGAAAATCTAGCTCTTAGCAAAATGTTGTTCATCTGTCTCTTGGTCTAAATATTTTTTAAAACTTTCATATGGTTATCATACTGTCAGAAAATCCTACCGAACCATCAGAGTTGAGCTTCTTGACTAACATTTTATAACTCCTTACACATTTTTTTTTTACATGTGTAAATTAATTGACAGGTTTATGTAAGCCATGTGAGATGCAGCACATCTTTGGGCTCACATAATTAATGAAAGAATGCTGTTTCTTGTTCAAAGTTGACTCATGTAGGGGACACAACCATCAATTTTTAAATGATCAAGATCTTAACATTTTATGACAACATGGTGAATCAACCTACAATATTAAAATTTTAAGAACTTTTAACATTTTTTCTCTTCAAATTTCAGAAATCTTCTTTTAATTATATGTCTATTTAAATTATAGTAGTACAAATGGTGTATATGATTTGATTAAGAAACTCAAATTTGGCTACATTTGGATAGTGGACAACATTTTCTGCCCCATTGAGAGTCTGTTTTTCCTACAATCCAAACATTCCAATCTTCTAGTTTCTCTTCTGTACTCTATGTATATCAAATGGATGTTTGGAGTTTTGTGGAAGGACCATCAAGTGGAGTTTTTCTATGGTAGGCAAATATTTGGGTAAGACGTTACGCGATAAGATGGATGAGGAAGTTCAGATTTTCGGGCAAACTTTTGAAGCTTTAATTTGAGTTGAAATGTCACCCCGTTTGGCCGTAGGATGGTCTTACCCAAAAGTTGATGTCGAATTTATACATTACTGATGTGTTGACTACTGTGTCAGGACTCTCAGGAGTTTTACTAACCACAAAGGATTGTTGAAGATTACTGTGTTGATTACTGTGTCAGAAGTTTTACTAACTAAGGGAAATCAGGCATGCACTTAATCTTTGTTAGGGAGGCACTTTCTGATCTTAGTGACAAAAAGAGTTGAACATACTGTCAATTTAGTTATAATAAGAAATTATGTTACATCTTTGCCCCCTACAGACAAAAATACTGTCAATTTTTCAGGAAACAAAATTCAGAAAGCTCAGTTATATATTTCCTTTGTTGATCCAGTTCAATCTGAAACAAAAGAATAGATGAATTCTGCCTACATTCATTCTTCTTACCCTTTGTTTTTTTCTGGCTGGTTCATTAGCTTGGTGGGACTGGGTGCAAAATAGAGGAAGCAGAAGGAATCAGATTATTTTCTGTCAGGTTTCATGATCAAATTGTGACACTTTTTCAAACTTTTCCATGAAGCTTCGTTGAATTGGCAGTTAGTTCTCATTATGTATGCACTGCTCAATAGACTCAATTTGCATTACAGGAAATATGAATTGATGTACTACCACCTAATTCTATAATGCACTTAGGTAGTGTATTTTTCGATCAGTTATGGGTAGATCATGGTAGTTTCTAAAGCTGTCATACGGGTACTAATTAAGAATTTAATAGTTCGGCTTAGTATCATGTATGTACTGACTACTGAGTAATACTAAGACACGATTTTAGAAGTTCGCCTTGGTGAGAGCTCACGAGGTTTAAATCGTATCATTGTTAGGACAAGTCTTATCCTAGCTTTATTTTCCGAGCTTTTATGATAACTTATGTATGTGGGGTAGATGTGCTACTTTCGCTATACGCGTAAAATGGACAAGGGTATACATGAACTATAGTTTACAGGAAGATTGAATATGAGGATCAATATGGAGAAGTAGCAGTCGAACAAGACTACTGCAAGTAGTGGTGTGTTTAATCTTGTCAGATACATCTCCATAAATCCTGAATTCATACGCAAACTAGAGGACAATAATGGTTCTTGGAATTTTATGGATTGATCTGTCAACTATACTCTACTGTAAATTGATTTGTTAATTCTTGGTGAATCACTCAGAAAAGACTGATGTGACAAAATATTCACAGATGGCCTTCACTCTTAAATTGACGTACTTTTTGTTTTTCTGCATGAAACAATCAATCAGGTACTGCATGAATTTCTGAGCAACGAGTATGGAGGGCCAGGTACATTATTGGTGGAGCCTTTCACATACATGCTGATTGCTATCAAAGAACAGAATTTGCCTGGTGCTGCTCTTGCTGCTTGTAAATCCTTGCTTTGGGCTCAACACCACATCGACCGTGATTGGCAAGCCTGGAATTCGCCTTCCTAAGATCTATCCAAGTAAATCATCTTCACTTATCTATCGTCCCAACTCCCAAACGAGATTTTTTATGTAGATTCTTGTATGAGATTGAAAGTAACGTAACCATTTTGAACTTGAGAAAGTGATTTATTGACCACAATTGTTACTTTAAACCCGAGATATATAAACTTCTGAAGTTTAGATGCGTTACTTTCAAAACTGACATGATATATATGATCACGCTAGCGAAAATTCTACGGATCTCAAGTTACGAAAATTTCTATGGATCTCAAGTAACCATATTTATTGCCCTCTTTTGTTGTTGACTGTTGAACAAACCACAGAAAGTGATCTTTGGACAAGATTGCAAAATTCATGTCATTGACATTCTGGGAAGTTAAAAAATATGTCCCATCTTAGATTACAAGCTTACACTCGCAGTCTTGCACAACTTCTCCAGACTAACTATTAATCTTTCTTTTTTTAATTTAATTATCACTCTCTAACTGTACAGAACTAACAGAAGTATTAGCATTTTAGATAGCATCAGAAGTGGACTTATTAGAAAGAGATTAACACTACAGTAAATTTTTTATGCATATTTTCACCATCTCTGCCTTTTAATTCCTCCTCTTCTTGGAAATCTTCATGGTTACGATTTGAAATCAGTTCACGGCCTCAGAGATACTCTGCAACGACGGCCGCCACGTCTTTGATCTTGAGTTAATTGATCCTGACCTTAATCGTCTTTCTTGCTTTGAACCCTGTTCAAATAAACCCAAAATTGCTGTTTAGATGTCTGAATAATGATAATCAGCTGATCTTTTCAATTTTGTTCGTAAATGATTCATATTAGCCAACCCGAAAACTGTTATGAGTGTAAAGGTTTTGTTGTTTTACTGACTGATGCTAAAAAACACAGTGAACCAGTGATGGTTCATGTTAGTCAACCCGAAATCATTTTTAAGTGTACGGCTTTGTTGTTGTATAAGATTGTTACTAAGAAAATTGTCTGACATGGAATTTTACCTCATCATTTTTCTCTGATTCTTCGCTTTTTGCTTCAATTTCTTTATCTTGACTCATTTCTAAATTCTCTGCTGAACCCATATCAGTCATCTTTGCCTTTGCCAACTTTTTTGCTCTTAGTACCTTCTTAACCTCTGTCAAAACAAACAAAACTTTATAAGTTTAGGGCCAATGATCATCCCCTAAAGTAAACATGAAGTTTAAAGCTTTGATCTTGTCTAGCTTAGCACAAACCTTGAGAAGTAAGCAACCGATAAGCATGACCGAGTACAAGCGTGTCAGTAGGCCGGAGTAGCTTAACTCGGGTGTACCGGACCTTCTTTTTCTCATCACCGGTCACGGCCGTCTCGTTACCGGAGACAGGGAGAGGGATGATGAGGGAGACATAATGACCAGGGTTCAACTTCATCACCTCATTGGCTTTGACAGACCAATACATCCTGTCTACCTTACCATTTGGGTGTTGTATCACCAATGCTGCTGCATCTACTGCTTGACAATTTCCCATCTTTTTTTTTGTAGCTTAAAGAAGAAGCTGTGAAAGAAGAGGAGAGACAATAATAATGTGGACTAATCTTCTTAGGTTTTTATGAAGAACCCACCAAAAATTGATCGATCAAAGAAAAACAAAGGGTAGTTTTTGTAGTTTTTATAGAATGTAGTCCTACCAAAGCTAACCTGTATGAGCTAGCTTTGTAGTTGTACTAAATACTACTAATATGACTATTTTCTCCTTCCTACCCAACTAACTTAGGTAATGTGTAATGGGTACATGTGCTTTTTTTATACCTACAAGTTTCCTCTCTTGGACGGCAATTTTGATGATTAATTAATCAAATTAAAGGGATAGGACTAAGGTACCCTTAGTTTGAAGGGCAATAAACTAATAAAAGGGGTAGATTAGTGTTTGGTGATATGGGTTATTGTTCTTAATTACTTATTAAGGGATGATAATTAAGTAATCATGTTTTGGTCAATTGGGCACCCAAGAAAGTGCCTGAAATGTAGCAATTGTTATGGGGCCACGTGGCTTGATGGGTCATCCGATGTGGGTTTGATTGAAATGGGCCAATATCGGCATTGACGACGGAGGTGGTCAAGTGAGCTTCTTGATTAATAATCGAATATTATGATATGATTTGAAAGTGCTAAGTTTTCATTTTCATTAGAATTGATAGATGGAGATCAATGAGAGATCAGTAGTGTATAGGCACATGTTTGGTGATCGAATTGTGTAGTATCATTGTCGATATAGGATATATCGTTTTCGTCCAAAATGATGGTGCCTAGGCAAAACAAATCATGTTCTATAATTAAATGATTTACTTGCGTACTCCTTGAATTATTTAAATATGTAAATTGAATTTAAATTTAGGACTAACGAATACGAATCTTATCTACCACTTCAAAGGTCTACGGTTCAGCTCTTTTGGCGCCCCAGATGTTAACCTGAGGTTTTAGGGTGATGAGGAGCCGGCCATTTTTCTTATTGATTGTCTTTTTAGGAGTTTTATTATTTTTACTTATTTAATTACTCTTTTTTAGGACCTAAATTTTGTTGTCTTATATAGTATAGGTGTACTAGTTCAAGCTATGACCAACAAATTTGGATGGTGACTTTTTAAGTACTAAACTTTGGAGATGAGACAAAATTCTCTTTACTTATAACTAATAAGCTTAATTATCAAAATATTACACTTAGGTATATTCTTCACATGAATACAAGAGAATGTTATATCATCATTAATAAATTCAAGTCACTTTCTATCCATGGATCTCCTAAATCCAAAGTTATTTATAAGAATAAATCAATTATTATGTGATTGTTTGATTTTCAAATCACTTAAAAATAATTGTTACTCAATCACCTAAGATAAGTGTTTACTTTTATTGATGATTTCTAGCTAAGCGCTAACAAGGTAGAATTATAAGAACAAGTAAGACACATTACTAAGATATACGGTCGATTAATTTTGGTCGATCGTGCTTTAACTATAAGTCCATTGCAATACATAGCACTCTCTTGTCTAAGTATAATTTACTCTTTCTTTAATTTTATCGTGTAAAGAAAGCTACAATGGTTGTTTGATGTTAACGGCTTTTGAACTCAACTAAAGTAGCTGGTGTACATGTTTACTATAGTTGTTATATAGGGAATGTGATGAGATGGCGGTTTGGATGAGATGTCATGTTACATTGTTACATACGGAGTATATCGTTTGCATATGATAGGATGCTCAATAAGTTATTTTCTGCGGTACGAGATGGTTCACGGATGACTATCCGATGACATGTTACTAAAGCCAGTATCAAATAGTATTACTGCACAACACCAAATAATGTCATTAGCATGATCATATCAATATTGTTTCACTCAAATATTACATCACTATTTTGTAACCCACACAAATCAGTCTCGATTACGTCTCACATCTTATCCAATAATTATTTTGGTTGCTTACATTTATGCAATTATATCTCTTTTAGTATTTGGGTGTGATCTCACTCTCTTTTATTAAGGTTTATTTCACCATTTTCCCGTTTGTTTGTCTTGATAATTTCATGTCTTTTTCTCATATAGGACAAGTTTGCTTAAATTTGGGGATTATTGTTATGGTAGCTAAGTGGTGCACATCAATGAGAAAATACTATCGTAATTTTGCTGATGTTAATGGTTGTTATGAATGGCAATCACGACCAATAAAGAAATGCACGCATGAACTCGAAACTAAGTCAAAAATTTAAATATTTCGCCAATTGCTAGGTGTATTTTTTATTGTTAGTATTGAGAAGAAATATATACGCGTAGTAGGATCTGCTTTTAGGAGACTTAGTCAGAGTTTCTCCATTTTGTAATGACCGATGATTTGATTTTATAAAATTTGAAGTTTCATAGAATGAAAAATAATAATATAAGAGTTCTATGATCATTCTGCCGGAATTGTGTCGATACGTGAGAGGAATTGAAATTTTAAAGTTCACGTCAACATTTTGAAAAACGTACTTATAAAGCATATCACTTATATATTCTTATAGAATCGATAGATCGAATCTATCCTGAGCGTTAGTGATTGATGCTTTATTTACTCAAATGAAAAAACAAACAAAAAATTGATCATAGCATTTCGGCCAAATTAGCTAGCTAGTCCAAGCTATATTAGACCTATTTTGGACCAGATATAATCAAATTAAAGGCACTTTTCTTTAACACTAAGCTTAGCATCCCATAGCACTGGTGACATAACTAAACGAGCGTTAGGCTATCCTTATCCGTAAGATTTACTAGAGTCTTAACAACAGTAAAATATTACTATTATATTTTTTAAGACTC
>JBBYHQ010000007.1:543131-553476 GCA_038382645.1 Spergularia azorica | reverse complement strand
CGTGGTCCACATATCAGATATTAAACTGATAAGAACAGATACTACACTTGATCTTAGCCAAAAGGCCGAGAAAGGTAAGCTTATTCCAGAATAACAGTGTTGCTTTTATACCCTTTCTTCTTCCTATAATTGCTTCTTATGACCGATGTGGGATAGAGGAAGTTGTACAAAAACTTTTTATTTTGTGAGGAAAAGTTGGAAAAAATTTCTAAGGTTTCATATCAGCAGAGTGATGAGCCAAAAGCGCCGTGATAAGATGCTCACATGATGCCTACGTAACTCTGAGACGAGTTACCAGAGAGGAATTGACGATATACGTTTTATTAAGAGTTAATAACACATACGGAGTATGTGAGCTCCTGAAGAACAACGACTGGAAATTATTTAAAAGGGCAATGATCAAAGTTATGCACTCAAAGTCTCAGAGTATACGAGAGATGTACTTGCTGCTAAACTTTATCTTACAATAATGTAGCTATATTGCGGAACCTAATGTCTCAAATGTTTGATTTCCGGTGAAAGTTCGGGATTTATATAAGGCTCGCATTGGTATGGGTGTGGCTTCTCTGTTACCTCTGCATTTCCAATCAATCAAACACATCAAATTTTAACTAATTGTCTACATAAGTACCACAGTCATTAGTAAATTTTAATTATTTGTATAACTAACACAGTAATTAGTAATCAATTCAGTTGAGTGGGAGAGAGAAAAACCAGAGGAAGAAGAAGATGAAGCAGCTAAGCCTGACATGGTGTGTTGTTGACTTTTTGGGAATGAGGAAGACTGAAGAGGAAGAGCGTGCAACGTTTCCTTCACCGGGAGGTAGAATCTTGGTACATAATATAGAAACATAATCAACACATTAACTACCGCCAGTGGATCAATTACTGCCCGTAACGGATCAATTACGAGATAATGTAAAAGCAGCATCGTAAGATTGACAATAAACCCCGATAAAGCCCGCACGAAATGTAATTCATGTAGCTCAATTGAGTTCACTATGACATGAAGCCGAAGGAGCAACGAAATCAAAATACCAGCATCTTCAATGTTTTTGTAGTAGGGGGGCCCCCTACACCGCTAGGCGGAGGGCCGCCCACCCTAAACAATAACCAACGGCAATTAGAAGGTGTTTCCATGCAAATTTGCTGGTGCCAAATGTGGTCAGGAATGTCTCTATGGCCATGTTCAGAACCAGCCAAACACTTGCCACAGAGAAATTGCAGACTCCCATTGAAAAAGAGGGGAAACTTGGAGAGGAGAGGGAAAGTGTGAGGGAGAAGCTTCTTTATGTGCAAGGCCGTTCTTGATAGTTTAGAGGTCCCTGGGCGACTAGTAAAAATAGGCCCTTGAAAGACTATTACTAGACAAATATGTAATTACTCCCTCCGTCCCAGCTCAAACGCCCCATGAGCCCTTTGTAGTGGAATAAGGGAAATTAGTAAAGTAAGTAAAGTAGTGGTAGTGGAAGAAAATTAGGAGAAAATAGGAGTGAGAATGTGGGGATTAACAAAAAGTAGGAGAGAGAGTGTGAGAGTGGGTGGAAAAATTAGAAAAAAGTATGAGAGATAATGATGTCCCAAAATAGATGGGGCGGCGTTTGAGTTGGGACGTCCTAAAAAGGAATATGGGGCTTTTGAGCTGGGACGGAGGGAGTATGAAACGACATATATTGCACATAAACTACTCATGTATTGTAGATCAATTACACAATTATCTCTAACTCGAAAAAAAAAAAAAACAACACAATTATTTTATTAAATTAAGTTTGGTAAGATAAGAACTTGTATCCGGTGATTTTAGGCCCCATTGTAGCGTGGGCCCTGGGGCGTCGCCCGGGCTCGGCCTCCGTCAGGGGCGGCCCTGTTTCTGTGAGCAGTGGGGGAGAGAGAGTGAACAGAGGAGAGAGGGAGAGAAGAGGAGAAGAAGAAGGAAGTTTCGCGGTGGTGGTTAGAAAGTGTGAGAGAAAGGAAGCAAACAAGGGGCAAAAAAAGGCCGCTTTGCCGTTTGTTGGTCAGACTTATGATGAGCTGAACAAGAAGGGTGTGGGATAAGATACTGCGATGGGATGTAATTATTCGTCGATATGGTACAATGTAAATAAAAATCGGGTTTTTATTTTCGATTTGTGTGTGTTTGAAGGCCTTGTGTTGAGAATTAACGGTATGAGCCTAAGCTATGACATGCGTGTGATTATTTGCGTATGAAAGTGTGTAAACTGTCTTGGTTTCCTATTGTGTGTCCGAAAGGGCATGTATTAAGATTTACTGTGACGGTATGTAATTATTCGTCGACATGGTAAAAAAGTAGATAAAAATGGAGTTTTATCTTTTATTGTGTGTGGTGTGATTGAAGGGCGTGTGTTAAAGATTTTCTGTCATGGTATGTAACTATTTACCGAATCACATACATGGTAAAACTAAATAATAGTCGACTTTCTTTTTAAATGTGCATGAAATCTCTTGTGTATGTACAATGCATGACTCTGTGTATTTCATTCATTGTACGTGAGTACAAATACGTGTACGTGAGTGCGTCTTATAGATCTTGAGTCTCGTGTGTACGTGAGTACGTCTTATAGATTTACTAGGATATGTGACCGTTTTGTGATGTCCCATGTGTACGTCTTATGGATTTACTAGAACATATGACCGTCTTGGGTTTACCTAGTACAAACGTGAATTTCGTGTTTTGGGTTTTTAACGTTAAAGTTAATAGGAGTGTGACATACATTGTTAGTAGGTTTTTGAGTGTGTAGAGTTAGATGTGTTGTTTGATATTCGTTAATAGAAAGTTTTAGGTGTAATCTTTCCGGATAGAGGCGAACGTGTCTAGTTTGGTAGTTGAAAATTATTGATAGATCGCCATTTATGTATTTGTTGATCAATTAGAGGCGAACTTGTCTTTCACCTTTACAATTATGAAAAGTAACGAAAATTCTCATTTTGGGTACTTAAGGTTTGAGTAATCCCATTTTGGGTGCCCAAGATTTGAAAATGTTTATCTATTTGATTTAATTGGTCCTTAAAAGTTAAAACATGAGAATGAATTGTTTGAGTAACTCGTCACTTTGTCGGTCAAGGATTAACGTTTTGAAATGCACAAGATGCATACCTACAGTCCTACATCAACATCTTCCTAATTTTCTTGCTACTTCAGTATTAATACTTATTATATGTTTGCAATGAATTAGTATTCAAGTGGACGTGCCGGAGTGGTTATCGGGCATGACTAGAAATCATGTGGGCCTTGCCCGCGAAGGTTCGAATCCTGCCGTCCACGTTTTTAGCTCATGTTTTCTTTTACATCCGTCTTCGTTTCAACTCTTAAGAGACTAGAGCATTACAAATGTCATGCCAAAGGTCCAGATACTTCGACTTTCTACCAGATACCAATACTTTCAAGCACGAGATATCGGTTCGAGCACGAGGTATTGTACCATAAGATCGAGCACGAAGTGTCGAAGTATTCATTAAAACAGTGGTACCAGAACAGGAAATTCCAGGCTTAATATCATTCATTCTAAGTAAATATTTGTTCAACGTAGTATTAGTCATTACTGCAAATCAGAAGTTTGCAAGTGAACAAACATTGTGTACTAGAATTGTTGGAAGTCCCTTTTCGGAACCTCCTCCAAAAACTAACGTATGCCACTTAAATACAACGAGCACACGGTATTCTTTAGTAAAAGGCGAAAGAATAGTTCGCTTTGTGCTCACTGCATGGCTGCGTGAGTTTAGTTGAGGAAGAACGCATGATTTTATATCTACATTTGCCGCTTGGGGTGAGTTTCTTCACCGATGTGAGACAAAAAGGTTAAAAGAATTAAGAAATCCTGTAGTTCATGAACAATGTTGCTTTCACCAACGACAGGAGGTAAACAGTAAACAAGCAAATTCTAAAGCTTTAATTTTTCTTGGTTTACATCATTAAAAAATATGAGGACAATTGATGAAAAAGACCAATCCAACATGTATATCAGATGATTTCATTGTGTCGATGAACAATAACATGATGAGATAATATACATCTACTGACCTCAAAAAAAAAGAAAAGAAAAGAAAATAATATACATCTACTAGTTTAATTTGCTAATCTTACTTGTCACTCAACATCAATTGTGAAGTTCATGCCTAAACTACAATAATCAATTTGCTGAATGATCTTCAACTATGGGATTACTAGCTACCATCACAATTCACAAAGCTTCAAAGTCTTTAGCTGTTACTTCTTGTACGACGAAACCTTCTTTGCATCTAAAAACTAACTATATCAAAGAGTTTGTTTAGATGATTGTTATCATGAACGCGATACACCTTATCTCGCATCCTAGCATATTTTAAGTCACCGCGTACAAATCTCTTACATACCACGAACCCAAGCCTTAAAATTCACATTTGGATCCCACCCTTCGTCATCGTTAACCCTGTGACATAAAATATGGGAAGTGGTTTGTGAATCATGGGAAATTTGAGGAGCTCGTGATAAGTTTATAATAGATTCCGCTCATAACCCACCTTACTCTCTGGGTAAGCCACACCGTATTCGTTGAGAAAGACGGTTATCAGTGGGTGGTCTGAATCAAGGTGGCCCAAGTCTCTAATCTAAGAGAAACCGCCGGAGTTAGAAATGACCGGATGCGTGAGTAACCTGTCGAAAATTGCGCAATAATGAAACACATCAAGAATTGAAACAAGTAAAAATCCAATGAAGTGTTGTTTAGAGTAAGTTCACAAATCACAACATTGGACTCAATTTTTTTGGTTCAGTCACATCTTATCACTTGTCAAACAAAGTTGTCAAAAATTCATAACCTGAGCTTATCAATGGCTGCCACACTCTCTCTCCTCCCTTTTTCTGATTATCACCACCACTTCTTCTCCCAATTCAAACCATTTTCCACACCAAAGTTTCAACCTTTCTCACTTTCTCTCTCCAAAATCAACCAATCCAACTTCACACCTTGCTCAACTTCCGACCAATCTTCATCTTCACGCTCAATTTCTCCCGAAACCCAACAAATCCCACTTAAATCCGGGCGTTTTCTGACCAATAATGAGCTCAGAAAGCTTGAATTCCTTCAAAGTTACACTTATTCATGCAAATTATCATCTGGGTATTTGTTTATTAGGGTGATGAATGATTTTGAGCTTGATATGATTGTTGGATTGTTAGCTGAATCTTTTGCTGAGTCTATGGTTTTGCCTGATATGTACTTGAAATTGTTGGGTTTTTTAGTGAAGCAGTACTTGGTTGAGAGGAGAGGTTTGGTGCCTCATGCTGTGACTTTGATTGCGTATTTAAGAAGCCATGAAGATGGTGTTAGAGAGGAGAGTGAAGAAGAAGTGTTGGCTGGGACTGTGGAAATGTCATTTGATAAGAGGGGTGCTAATGCTTCTCCTCCTACACCAACACCTCCTAAAAATTGCCCTTACATCTGTAACATGTCTGTTAAAAAGCAATTTAGAAGGTAAAATTCTTTACCTTTATATCATTTTTTTAACTGATTCTTCCTTGAATTGGTATCTTATGTTATACGCACCGCATTATGTGGATGTTTGTGGCTGTGTTTGATGTTCTTTATGGAATTGGAACTTGAATAATTTATGTTCTTAGCTTCTTGTATGAGTGTGTATGTTGTGTAATCTTAAAGTAGTGTTTACATATATTGAAAATGCTTGATGTTTATTTGTTTATGCATATTGGAACCTTTTTTGCCCCATTGTTGATTTCGAGGGAACATGTATATCTGCTGTTAGTTGGGTGAATGTTTTCCTGCAAGGTGAAAAGCCGAAAACTGAATTCTGCTGGTTTGTAAATTTGATTAGACTTAAGAGGAAAGTTGAAGTACTTGCCTGACTGACTGAGATTTGTGCTGGGGAAGCTTTGTTTGGATAGTAGGAGTAGAATTTTTTGGTGCCCTGAAAGTTGTCGTAGTCTCTAATTAGGGCCTTCTACGAAACCAAGAACGTGATATCTGTCCCATAGTTGAATGCATACTTCCTCGCGTCAAAAAGAGTGTGACTCTTTTATCTTTGCTGCTGGCGTTGTATTTGTATTGTTTTTGTTACTGGAAAGGTTTTGTTGTGTTTTTGGAGTTGACGGACAAGCTTTAAGATGCCATGATGTGATATCGAGCAGCCATTAATTGCAAGATACTGATATGTTTTTAGGTTTTATCTAGCTAGAAGAACCTCACATACCTTAAGTCCTTAACTTGTTTGAGCTCGTCTAAATGATGATACAGCTTGATGTAGCTTGTAAGTAACTAACTGAGTTGTAATACCTGAGCTAGGATTGTTCATCTGTGGGGGATTACTGTTGAGTAACCAATGTTTGATGTTTTTCGTTTAAGAATTTGGGACTTAGTTTTGTCTAATAAACGTTCTTCACTCTGAGCTAGAAATGGGGGATTGTTTTTTGTTGGTTTCTAAGGTGGTTTGGCTCTAGAAGAAACTCCAAAGACATACCTAAGTTTCGTTCTATTTCTTCGCACCGAGAAAAAAAGAGTAGTACTTCCTTTGAATCTATAGGCTTTTAGTTTTGCTGCTGTCTATGCATTTATATTATTTTCCTTACTGAACTGGATTGTCGTCATATTAGTGGCTGAATTGATATTTTAGTTCAAGTAGCCTTTTTTCTGCAAGATACTGAGATATACCGTTAGGGTGGTGTAGCTTGGAAAATTTGACATATTTTAACTTGTTTGAGACCTCATCGGAATGATGATGCAAAGTACCTGAGTTTGGACTGTGCTTCTGTCAGTAGTACTTCTTAATCCTGATTGTAAGGCGTTGTGATATATCAGGAGGGGGATTGGGTGGCATCTCCTGAAGGCAAGTGAGGAGCTAATATCAAACATGTCTTCTTCGAGAGATGTATACTTGCATTGTAGAATGATTGATGCAGCTCCTTTTAGCATGTATAAAAAGGCAGGCTATGAAGTGTTTAAGACAGACAGCCTCTTCATCTTACTCACACTTCAGAGAAGAAAGCATTTGATGTACAAGGAACTTCCCAATTTGAGCAAGCCCTTAGAAACTGTTATCATTGGTGACAAAGATGAAGTGCCCTCTGAAATCAATGGTGATACTGCATCCGGACCTTTGCTGTTTGATGAGGTAATTTGAGCCTTATTTTCCTCCTCCATTCCCTTTGTTTTCTTGTATTGGGTGAACTGTGTGTGTTATAGCTTACAGACTCCACAAATTATACATAATGGGTGGCAATTCTGAAGGCAATCTATTCCTTTGATTAGCTATAGTTGAGTAGCACGTTGATGCAAGTGATCGGGTTAAATCCTTTTTCACCTGTGTTTTAATATAGTGCAAATATCTTTTATGTGCTACCAAGAAATTTCAACCAAGTCACCGTGCTACAACTTTGAAATAACGGCTTTTGATTTGCTTAATAGGTTATCTTTCTAAATCGAGTTGACATGTAACTATTCAGAGCTCTCTGTTGACGTAGTACTAGAGTAGTGGTTCTAACTTCTAAGTTGTCCAGCAAAAGCTTATGTTTTCTGGTTTTGTACTCTCAAAGCCTACTCAATTTAATATCCTGGGTCTGTTCTATTTTAGGTTGCACAGAATACTCCTGATACGGACAAATGAGTTTCTGCTTCTCATCAAGTAAGTTTGATCTGTATATTTCTATTACAATAACTATGAGTGCATGTTATTTGATGCAATTGTGTTTTCTAAACGGCGCTGTCATCGGAGAGAACATTTAAAGATAACTGCTGCAGCTTGTATGAGGGCAAAATCTCAGTCGCAGATTGTTCACTTACACTGATAAATGGTCAAATGTACACGAAAAGAATAACCCACAAAGTAGAACTAGAACAAAACATTTACAGTTTCTCCCCTCTCAACCCGACATGATAAAAACAGATACAAGTTATTTCTTTTTCTTTTTCTCTTTTTTTTTTTTTTTTTTTTGGGAAGGGGGTGCATGGGGGTAGACACATGAAATTAGGCTTACATTTCTCTTTTGAAGCAACTTGACTCAAGGTAACCAAAATTTGTTTGACGGATGTAAGGGATTAGTTCTGGACCTGTCCTCTCAGTAAAAAATTTAGACCATCCGAAGGGTATGTAGAGCCATACCTAACCCTTTGGAATTCGTATGGAATATGAGTTGAAGTTCTTTCACACATTGACATTGTTGGTCTTTCGCTACTGTCAATTCGTACACAACGTGATGCTAAATTTGCAAACATGGTCACAGATTCCATTGTGTGTGAAACCCTTGGTAGTTCATGATCTATAATCTTTCGCAACTTCTTTCGGTCATTCAACATATTTCTAACCTGAAAGATATAGTTGATTTCGAATGTATTGTCAGTAATATGCATGGTTGGCATTCATATTCTGCATGCCTGTATATTAAATGACATACTTGTAGCACAAGGTTTTGATCAGTTGGCCCCTGGGTTAGATCCACTGCTCTGCGTCCAGTCAGAAGCTCAAGAAGCACCACTCCAAATGCATAAACATCACTTTGTAGAGTCAGTCGTCCTGTCTGTCGCCAACAGAGCATGCGTTCGTGAGAGATATTACCATTGCTGAAGGTTAATAATTTCATAGATGTATCATGTATCATAGCCTCGTGGGTATACAAAAGGAGGACTTCTTGTTGTATTCTTTTTAATGTCTAGGATATGGGCCGCAGCTTGAGGTCATCAGGGTTTGGTGAGAATTGAGAGACAGAAACTTCTTAATCTATGGAGGGGGAGGGGGAGGGGGCGTGAATTTCTTGAAATAGACAATGGCCAGCATTTGAGATAAAGTTCCTGTTGTATGACACCAAGGTCTATCTATGATTTCCTAACATCCTTAAGAAAAAAGGAAGAATAAAATGACAAAATGTGGTGAAGTAATATTGAAATAAGCTATCTCCTTGCCTTTAGGCTGCACAGTTCGTACTACAGACAATGGATAGAGGGAGGGACCGGGAGAGAGGAGAGCTGACATTAGATATTCTTGCATGAATGAGATTTCAAGGGAATCAACTTGATGGATCATGGAGGTTAGTGCAAGAAACTATAGTGCATCAGAAAATAAACATACCGATGTATACTCTGGATCAAAGTAGCCGAAAGTGCCTAATACCATGGCTGTTACATAAGATTCTTGTCCTTCCGGCATCAACTTTGCAAGTCCAAAATCTGATATCTGTATAGCAGCCATTAGTAAACTAACACTATTGTACAATAAGGATGGTTTTATCACCCGGAGTTATTACCTTTGCATCAAAGTTGGTGGTTAAGAGTATGTTGGTGGATTTAAGATCTCTATGGACAATTGGAATTCCAACTGATGAACTTGAATGGAGATAAGCAAGCCCTCTTGCTGCTCCAAGTGCCACTTTGAGTCTTGTTGACCAATCCATTTTGGTCTCACCTATTCCTTACAATATAACATCCACTGATAAGTAAAGTTCAGTTGAGAAATTTTATGAGCTATATTCTTATTCTGCTGAAGTAAACTCACTGTTCAGGTGATCCTGCAGGTTTCCGTTCTGCAAGTATTCATACACAAGAAACCGATGCTTTCCATCTGCGCAATACCCTATCAAAGAAACCAGATTCGGATGGTCCAGCCTGCTCAAGATGTCAACTTCCACTCTGAATTCACGCTCTCCTTCCGCTTCTTTAAATGGTGGCAACTCCATTTTCTTGATTGCTACAACCTGAGTTATCAGACAGCAGCAGGATTCAGTAGCTGGGAAATCATCATTTGATGATGATGATATTTGGTAACGGCATTTCTTTCGCTGCCAATTTAACCCTGTACTATCTTATTAACATAACTAGAGGCTAAACTGGGATGAAATCAGATTTTCACATTCCACCTCCAGTATTAATATCTTTTAAAGATCGTATTACACCAAGCATTCAAAGTTGTTAGCTATTTTTTTTTTTTGGGCAACAAAGACATTGTATTAACACACTATACCAGCATACCTCTCCTGATCGAAGAACTCCCTTGTAAACCCGTCCAAATCCACCTTTTCCAATATAATTCTCTTCGCTGAACGCTTTTGTTGCCTCTTCCATCTCTTTGAGGGTGAAAACAGATGAACCATAGCGCCTCTTTGCAGACGGGTTCTGATCTTCAAGTTGCCAATATTCTGCAGGTTTGTATGTCCCTGAAAAATTTGCTACTTATGTTATCATACAATACCATAATTGTTACTCTATCCAAGAATGATTAAAGACCTCTTTATTTTTGTTTGGTACTCAAATACAGGCATCATTTGGCCCTGAAGGAATGACGAAAAGCTAGGATGCATACAGAGAGCACTCTGATCCTGGGACTTGCTTCTCCGCCTCTTGTTCCA
>JBBYHQ010000007.1:451249-485864 GCA_038382645.1 Spergularia azorica | reverse complement strand
CCATAAGATTGAACATTTTTCAATCCAACCCATTTTGTTTAATATTTATTTTTTGAGCCCTATTTCGAAAAAAAAATCCATTTTTATGTACTTCAGTATAAGACAAGGAAGCTGACTATGATTTAATTTTCTTACCTTTTTTTTTTTTTGGGTAATTATGAGAATATATATTTGTGATAATTTTGGGACGTGATGAACTTATGGATTAGGGCTATGTTTGGTATGCACAATAAGCTAGCTTATTTGACTAGTGTTTTAAGCTCTTTGATCAAATAAGTTGGTTTGGTAACACCACTAGCTTAAATAATAAGCTAGCTTATTTAAGATGTTTCCCCATGTAACTTATTTAAAAATAAGCTAGCTTATCATAATTTTATTCCTATTTTACTCTCATTTATTTACTAAATTAAAAATAAATAATGCATTTTATGTAATTTTATATATATCAGCTCCTATATCCGCTAATTCTACCAAACACTACTATTACTATCAGCTAAAAACTTTCAGCTACTATTACAGCTATTATTTCAGTTTTTAGCTACTATTTCAGCATTCAGCTACTATTTCAGCGTTCAGCTACTATTTCAACTACTTTTACCAAACATAGTATAGAATGGATAGTACTTGGATGACAATCTAGCAATCGATGGGCTTGAACAAGCTAAAAATTTGTGGCGAGTTACGGGAAGTCATCTAGGATTCTTAGGAATGACGAGAAAAGAATTGTTGAAAAAGCTCGTCTATTCTTTCATCTATAAGCTCGTTCTATATATGTGAGCTTGATTGGGGAATAATCCAATATTTAGGTTAAAAAAAGAAAATGCAAATAAACATAGCTAAATGACGATTGTATCCTATTGGTTGTGTATCAATCCACTTTGAAAATGTTATATGTTCGGTTAGTTGGGTTATTGATGTTTGAGATGTTGAATCAGTTACACTTACACATACTCTAAGGCGTTATATGACTTATCACGTTTTTTTCTTTCTCAATTAGATGTCTCGAATTTAGTTAGAACTTTTGCCATGTAGCATTTCTCTCATTATTAAGCCAGAAACAACATAACTTTTTATTGCATTTTCTGTAAGGAGTTTGTTGTACCATGGGATCTTCATATATCACTGTGCCCTAAGATTTTGAACGGTATGATAAGATCAAAGAAAACGGGTTAGCTTTATATGGTCTGAGTCAGTCTCTTTGGTTATTTTTGACTGGGCTCCAGGATGTTGTTGGGCTAGATTTAGTATTGTGATCTGTACAAGAAGACAAATGTTTTGGATCAACATACTCCTGTAAAACTGAGTTGGTACCAACAAAAACAAAGTTTTTCATATTATGTTTGGATCGGATAACTTGGCTAACAATTAATTACCTCCGAAGGTAAATCATATTTTCACCCCAAATATCATAGTGTTATTCCAATCGTTTAGAGGAGAGACATCGAATGAGCAAGTTGCAAATCATTTCCTAAGATAAAAATGCGATAATGCCGTAATTTAACATGATGTCTATAGATTAATTAGTGTGACATTATTCGAAGTGGCCAACGGGCAGTTTCACCTTGTTGTATGCGACCTATTTGGTTCAACTCGCTCATATGGTGGGTTGAGTCATGGTTTGAACTAATCCCATTCAATCAATTCCAACTTGGCCCATAGGAACAAATCCACATAGGATCGATCTAGCTTACTCATGGGCTGTTTCATGGACCATATTCGGAGTGACTGGACTCATTTGTATTATTCTTATGAGATTGGAGTCAGCTAAACATAAATTGAGTTGGTAATTGTTATTAGAAACAAAACTATATTAGAGCATAAAAATAGATTTGATGAAGTGAGTGAAAGGCTGTTTGATGAAGCGTAATCATGGCTCATTCATTTTGTAATTTGCTCCAATTGAGCTCTGATCATCAAGAACAATCACTTCAAATGACAAACTTTGTCATAATAAGAGTAAGAAATATACCATTACATATTTTCACCCACTAATTAATTAATCTTCATAATCTAGCTACAAATAATTAAACAAAGAGAATAATTAGAAGATTACTTTAAGTTGTACATGAAGGAGTTCTTCAATAATAACATTACCATACATTTCTCTTAATCAAGGAAAATCCCCATGATTCTCCATATGACCCCTACTCATGCTCCTACCCATACCCGGACCCATCCCCATACCCATGCCCGGACCCATACCCGGACCAGGACCCATTCCCATACCCGGGCCCATACCCATACCCGGACCCATGCCCATGTTCATGCCATTACCATCACCTCTAAATTGACCACTATGATGATTAGCAACTTTAGCACTTGGAATCTTAATCTTAGGCTCAAACCCCATCATAATATCACCTTCCTTGGACCGGTACCCGAATTCTAGGTCCGGGTCTCTAGACCGACCCGACCCATGCTTTTGTCCATGGTGGCTACTCTTAGAGTTGCTAGGATGGTTCATGTGTTTATTATGACCATGCTCTTGATCGTATCCGTGTCCGTGGCTGTGTTTGTTGCCCTTTTGTTTGTGAGCCTTGGGCTGATGGGACTTGTTTCCTTTCTTGCCACAAAACCGGCCCAAAACACAAGCCACGGCCGAGATGACTAGTATTATAGCCAAGACTACAAAAACCATGCCAAATGAGCCACTAGAGTGCTCAGAATTATCTTGTGTACTACCACTTGTTTGTGAGGTTTGTGTTGGGTAGATCATTCCTTGCGAGGTTGGTGGTCCCGGGGGCGGAAAACCCTGAAATGTAGCTGCCATTAGGTTATTTCGGATTTTTTGTGAATATGACTTTTGAATGAAAATGTATAGACGGTTTTTCAACAGTCGATATATGTACTGTGATATTATGTTAGGGAGAAACTAGAGGAAGAAAACTCACTAGTTCCTTGCAAGTTATGGTATATGTAGAAAAACTCAAGGGGAGCTCTAAATGGGTGGGGTTTTTTTTAATTCAAAAAGAAGAGCTTTTTCTTGAAGAAAATAAAAATAAAATTCAAATCGTTGTTTTCTTTTAATAAAGAAAAATAAAAGAATGAGCTAAAGATGATTCCTTCTTGTTTCTTTGCTGCGGAATAGAAGGGATATTACTAACTTAGCACTATTTTTTCTTGGTAATTTCTGCTTTGTATGAAGAGAAAGCAATAATTTGGCTCTTCTCTTTATCTATATACATACATAGTTGGGTGCTCCAAGATAAAGTTTTGTTTCATATTGTATAATTATTGAGATTTTAACCTTTTGAAATTAGTGCTAGCTTATAGTGACATGTTTCCATGTTAATTATAGATTTTGGTCATTGTAGTGGATTAGTGGATCTATCACTTATTAGGTGTTAGGTTAGAGCTACCTATAGTGATGTGAGCTACTCCTAGTAGCTAATTATGTAATTGTATACCATAAAGCCATTAATTAAGGACCCGGAAAGTCGAACTCAGTTTTCGTTAACGTCGGTATTTCCTACTCCGTATATAGAAGTATAGAACACGAGATAATTAGCGATGGCGAATTGACAGAGCGCCACCAGAAAACGAAAATGTAAATTACGAAAATATCGAATGTGAAATCAATTGCGTGAGAGCTTTAACAAGTTTTGGTGTGTTTTTTGAGTAGTGACTGACAGTTTTCTTTATAAAGATTTGCTTTTGCCTAAGCACAAGGGGACACTTCACACGCCGAACAATGGAATCGAAGTAATCATCATCTTTATTCTTTGCTTTTATGTGGAGAATGATTTTGACAGAATAATAAGGTGAGGTGGTACGTAGCTTTTGGGTTAATCTGTCTTATGCCATGATTGCTTGATTAGCAGGATTTCCGATCCCTTAATCATTTTTGTTATCATATTCTTCTGAGTTATTGCCAAAGAATCCAGGCAACCCCTTTTGTCAAGGCATGCATATATATAGGCGTCACATAGTATGTACACCACAATTCTCTTTTCCAATTACGTTTCAAAAGCTCCTGTGAACTTATTGAGTGAGATGGTGTGTAAATGAATACTGTACACATTAAGTGACGTGACGTGGTTGAGTTTGGTCGTGAAAATATCACAACCCTTGTGTTATTTGGTCTAGCATCACATACAAGGTGATACTAGCTAGGCTAATTACTCCAATGTACTTTAATTTGAGGAATTAATTAATTAAGCATCTCAAAAGAGCTGGTTTGGTACGAACCACGTACAAATTGAAGAGAAAGCAAGAATATATATATGGCTGTAACTAGAAAGCAAGGAATACCCCGTACGAATCTATCCCTAATAATTCGCAAACAGTATAGAATACTAGCTAGAATGCTAGATGACCTTAAAATGGGCTGTTAGATGAATTCGGAATGCCTTGATCGGTCATTAACAAATCGATAAAGTCGTCGAACATTAATGTCGTGTGAATGTCGGAATTAAGGTAACGGACATGCTAAGTAGTAGAAGTTTAAGTACGAAGACAAATATGTTTCATACGCAGAGAAAGATGATGATCGGAGACTAGTGTACTTCTGATGATAGCAGAGGTAGCATGCAGGCTTGTGTTCTTTTGTCGAGTGGTCCACATATCATTGCATCAGGGCTATCAGGCTATCATCAGTGATCGTGATCAACTGATCATGATCATTCTTGATAAAGTGGACAGTTTTGGGCCAAGTTTCCACAGATTTACTTTGGTCAGTAGTTCCAAGTAAATAAGAGGCCCTACAAATATTATTGTACAGTTCACTTTGCTGACCCAAGCTGTAAAACAGACTCTACAAATATTATTGTTGATTGTTGAGGGGAAATAACCGTCAAGGAAGAGCATCGGCTCATGTTCATAAATTTAGCGAGCAAGATTCGATTTGATGATTTTCTAGTCGATTGAAAAGGGGAGAAGTATTTCTCGAATTACAAATATCCATCTACCTCTTTTTATGTTTGAACTCAACACTTCTCCACCTTAAACCAAACATTAGGAATCTTGAACCACAAACACTATATAGAAAAATGTAATCTCACCAAACTGATTCCTTGATAGCTCGATCCTCTTGTTATTATTCCTTACTTGTTGTGAACCTCAACGAAACTATTGTCATACTTTCATAGGATTGAAAATTTTGCTCACACTGGTCGGATTTATTGGTAGGAGAACCAAGTGGATTGACCATAATATCTTGAATCAGAGTTTAACTTACATACTAATGTACTTTAAAGATAGCGATTACGGGTTCACACGTCATAGGAACGAAAAATAAACTGTTATGTTTTCTAAACTATAAAAAAAATTCAAAACAATTGTTCACATGGTTCACAATATCACATGCACCATTGGACAAAATGGTACGAGTAGCTAATATAATCTTCATGAAAATAAGAGATAAAGTGAAAAATGTAGGTCGAGATATTTGACCAGCCCATTATCAAGCACAAATGCAAAAGTTGCGTCTCCCACAGGTTGATAGAAAGAAGCTCACCAGCTTTAAACATTCACAGTATATCTACATTCCTCCTCGATTTCTAGCAAATTATATCTTAAGTTGGTAGAACAGATCCCAAGGAAAAATAAAAGCAACAATAATCATAGTTCATACATGATCAGATGTGAAAAGCAAATTAAAATAAAATTTGTAGCTAATTCTTTCCTATACTTCTCCTAAACTCAACTATTAATAATGTCTGATCTTACATTCATCATTCTTTGCTCATTTCCTTGCACAAAATCCCCTGCCACTTTCAATTATGAAGATCCGTATATCATTACTATCGCTTAAGTGTCTCCTCCTATCGTTTCAGTGTCTCCTTATTTTCTTCTCACCGTTATTAGGTAAAACCCACATTTCGCGTGATGTGTAATAAAGCATTTTATCAAAATTTAACACATCATGATTTACGCACGCGTCAAGACAGCAAAACCGTGTAAATTTAATTATCTTGGATTTTATCTAAGTCACAATGTAATCACTATGAATTACTGCAAGCAAATGATGATTGATGGTCTCAAGTTTATAACTTTCTTGTATTTGCAGATGGAGCACAAGTAGGAATATGCTATGGAACAGTAGCAAGCAACCTTCCACCACCACCAACAGTAGTTTCTCTCCTCCAATCGAATGCAATCGACACGGTCCGGATCTTCAAACCCGACCCGGAAGTCCTACAATCCTTTTCAGGCACAGGAATTGCCCTAATGATAGGTGTTCCTAATGAAATTTTACCTTCACTAGCACAAAATGCCATTAATTTTTCTCTCCAATGGTTACAAGATAACATCTTTGCCTACATTCCACCAACACAAATAAAATATTTAGCTGTTGGTAATGAAATCTTCTTAAAAGACCCATATTTTACACCTTTTTTAGTCCCTTCAATTAAGAACCTTTATCAAGCTTTAATTTCACTTAATCTTGATCAAAGTATTAAGCTTTCTTCCCCACATGCTGCTTGTGTACTTAGTAGCTCTTTCCCTCCTTCAAATGGGACTTTTAACCGTGACGTTTTGCCACAAATGTTTCCCTTGTTAAAATTTTTGCACGAAACTAATTCACCTTTTATGGTTAACGTGTACCCTTTTTTCAGTTACGTTAATAACCCAAAGGATATTGGACTAGACTATGCGTTATTCAGTACGCCTAATAACGTTATGGATGACAATGGACTATTCTATAATAATCTTTTTGATGCCACGTTGGACTCCTTCGTGGCCGCCATGGAGAAGGAAGGATTTGGCGGGCTTCCACTTGTAGTGTCGGAGACCGGGTGGCCCACCGCGGGAAGCGACGAGGCGAGGCCGGAAAATGCTAGAGTCTACAATGACAATGTTGTTAGGAGGGCATTAGGGAATGTTGGTACACCCAAGAGGCCTGGTGTTGGAATGGAAGTCTTTTTATTTGATTTGTTTGACGAAGATCAAAAGAATGGTGAGGAATATGAGAAACATTTTGGGGTTTTCGGACTTAGTGGTGATAAGGTTTATGACGTCTGTTTCAGTTGAATTCGCGAAAACTTCACTTTTGTAATTGCTATAATATGTAGGAAATTGATTACTTATGGTAAGTTTTATAAGCTTAGTGGAACAAAAATGTTCATATCCTCCTCATTCCTCTGTCATTCTTTTCTTCTTCTGATTGATTGTGAAAATCATACTCCGTATCTTGAGTTGAATTTATGTTAATATATAAAAAAAATGCTTTGACCATTTTTATTAATCGAGGGTCAATAAATGTAAACTTATACGAAATGATGCAAAAAGACAAAATAAATCATTATCAGCATCAAATGACGATCCAAAAAAACAAACGACATCAATTTAATTTCACCCATTTCATATGTCATCCTCTTCATATTCAAATCAAGACGTAATTAAATCGTAATCAACTATAATCATCATACATGAAAATGATTAAATCACACAAATTAATTAATTACTTTGATAATAATGACAAACAAACGCTCAATTAGTTGATCAAACATAAACTACAAAGTCAAAATTCAATCAATTGTGCGATTCTTCTCGAAAATTCCAACTCAATAAACCCACTTCTATTTTCTCTCTCCTCAAATTCCGCCATGGCTGGACATGAAGAAGTGTTAGCAGAGCTTCAAAGTCACGATCTTTCTTCAATTCTTTGCTCCCCTTCTCGTAATTTCCTCATTCGGAATGATGGGTCTCAGGTAATTTTTACTTTTAATCCATTTTCCTTTTATAGTAAGTTCTTCTTTTATGTAACTTATATAACAAGGTAAATTTGTTGTTTACAATTGATGTTATCATACATGTTTGATGGGTTATAAGTTTGATTTTGATTTTTTGTTTTTAATTGGTGTTAATTTATTGGAAAGTTTCAATTTTGTTGGAATTTACTTGGAA
This sequence comes from Spergularia azorica, assembly GCA_038382645.1. Classification (NCBI taxonomy): domain Eukaryota; kingdom Viridiplantae; phylum Streptophyta; class Magnoliopsida; order Caryophyllales; family Caryophyllaceae; genus Spergularia; species Spergularia azorica. Next base: position 478,016 of record JBBYHQ010000007.1, on the reverse strand, counting down.
TTGTTCATGTTTGTTGTTTAATTGAGTGAAAATTGTTGGTGAAGTGTAGTATAAGCTGCTTGTTAGGTGGTAGACTGGTAGTAGATAGCCTGGTGGCGGGATTTCCGCCTTTAAACCCGAGGGAAGGTTATGGGTTCGATTCTTATCACCGTCATGTTTGAGGTTTCCCTTGTTTACATGGATTCTTACCAACAACAACAACAACGTTACCCTAGTGCCTTAAATCTTTATGACTCTCGTCTATGGCGAGGTTGGATGTACGCAGCCTTACCCCAATGTTGACAATAAAGAGATTGTTTTCGGATGACCACATGGGTCTTACCAACCCAAAGAATCACAGTTGTAACATTAACAAAGTAACATTTGTGTTTGGGTGTGACAATCCCCCTCCGTGTATGGTAAACTGTCATTTAGGAGTTGTGCATTGGTATTGTGGTACTAAGAGATAGATAAATATGGACGAAGGGAGTACCGAAATTAGGCATCCATTTTACAATGGGTAATTGGGATATGAGGGGCTGTGTACTTATGTAAGAGTGTTAGGTGTTGCTACTATGTTGCTTGCTGTGTTATGTGTTGTTGTTGCTAGAACCTCGGTGATAAGATAATAGGCGACAAAGTTGTTGTCGTCTTTTGTGTTGAGTTTTGTCGAAATTCTGGACTGCAATTCGAATTTGGTTAGAATTGTCCTTTTTGTTACGTTCTTATGATGGTTCGTTTATGATCCTACCAAGTAAGAGTCTTTGTAGGTAAGGTTCAATGTTGTTATTGTCGTTGGAAAGGACCATATTAATAAGTTAGCATGGCGGATACTGTATGCAGTTGGTCGGAATTTCTGATACTTCCATATAATCTCATTACTCAGTAGATTTGGAATGAACCATTGAGTTACTAGAATTGAGAAAAACTTATGACCTTAACTTAATGGATGGCTTGTATGAATGCAGGAATGTATTTTATTTTATTTTATTTTATTTTATTTTTTTTTTTGAGGAAAAATGCAGGAATGTTTATGTGGTCTTTTAGTTTAACTTATTTACTAATTCTTTTAGTGTTAACTGTTAAGCAGGTTAGTGTTGAGACTTTAAGAGGGAAGAAGGTTGGATTATACTTTTCAGCACCTTGGTGCGGACCATGTCTCCGCTTTACCCCGACTCTTATTGAGGTTTATAATGACATTCTCTCCCGCACAAAAGATTTTGAGGTGGTTTTTATTACATCTGATGAAGACGATGAATCCTCTGAGAAGTACTTCTTGAAGATGCCCTGGCTAGCTGTACCATTTTCTGATTCAGAAAGTTGTGATTACTTGGAAGATCTATTCAATGTGAAAGAAACACCCCATCTTGTGATACTAAATGAAGATGGAAAAGTTCTCACAGATGATGGTGTCGAGGTTATTCGTGATTATGAAGCTAAGGCATATCCATTTACTCCTGAAAGGATTCAAGAATTGGTCGAGCTGGAGGAAAGAGTCAGGAGGCAACAAACCTTGAGGTCTATGCTGGTGCACAGCGCTTGTAACTTTGTGCTCTCAGCTGATGGGTTAAAGGTGAGCACTAACTAGCTAATAGCTAAAGTGTGACAGACCAGCAGTCCAAATTCTTCCTGTGAAACTTATATTGTGGAACAGTCCTGGAACCTTTTCTCAGCTATTTCAGTATCATCACATTCAGTATTCTGAGGGCAGTTTGTCTATGTCTTTAATGCCAGGTGCCTGTTTCTGAGCTTGAAGGCAACACTGTCGGCTTGTACTTCTCGCTGTCTTCCCACAGATCATGCATTACTTTCACTCCAACACTAACAGATGTTTATGAGGAGTTGAAGGCAAAGGGGGAGAAGTTCAACATTGTTCTAGTTCCCCTTGATGATATTGAAGAAGAAGAATCCTCCAAACCAAGATTTGGCGCTTTACCTTGGTACTCTTTGCCACTAAAGGACAAGAGATGTGTTAAATTGGCTCGTTACTTTGATCTCTCAATGATACCTACTCTGGTTATAATTGGACCTGATGGGAAAACACTTCAGCTGAATGCCGCAACAGCTATAGAAGACCATGGAGTTCAGGCTTACCCTTTCACACATGAAAGGTTCATGGAACTTTCACAGAAAGAAAAGGCACGGCAAGAGGCACAGACTCTAGAGTCACTTCTTGTTTCTGGGGAGAAAGATTATGTAGTAGACAGATATGGTGCAAAGGTACCTTCTTCTATACCATTGAGCTCCTTTGCATGTTACATAGCTTATTTATGTATACTCTATATCCAATATTAATCCACAATTTGAAATTCTTCGGTGGCTCAGTTCCTTACTTGTGCTTCCACTGTATGTTACCCAGCACTTTTTGCTTCAGTGGATCAACTGTTAGTCAATGTCATCGTTGAGTCCTGAGTTTCTTTATCATAAAAGCCTTTCAGTAATTGGTGGCTGAATTCTTTAATCTTGTCTCTGCAGGTTCCTATTTCTGAACTTGTGGGGAAGAACATCCTCCTGTATTTTTCTGCAAATTGGTGCCCTCCTTGTCGTGCATTTCTGCCTAAGCTTATTGAAGCTTATCAGCAGATAAAGGCAAAGGATGATGCCTTTGAAATAATTTTTATCTCCAGTGACAAAGATCAGAGTTCTTTTGAGGAATTCTTTGCGGTGATGCCTTGGTTAGCTCTTCCATTCGGTGATGAACGGGAGGCTTATCTAAGTCGTATGTTTAAGGTCTTTGGAACCCCTAAGCTGGTAGCCATAGGGCCAAGTGGGAAAACTGTATCAACAGAAGCTAGGGAGCTTATTATAGTTCATGGACCGAAGGCTTATCCTTTTACTAGTGAGAGAGTGAATGACATTGAGTCGGAACTTGAGGATGTGGCCAAGAATTGGCCTAAGAAGGTAAACCATGCCCTTCATGAAGAGCATGAACTTCTGCTCACACGACGCAGGGCTTACAAGTGTGACAGTTGTGAGGAAGATGGCAATATCTGGTCCTTCTACTGTGAAGACTGTGACTTTGATCTTCACCCAAAATGTGCTATGGGAGAAGAAAATGGAAGTTCAGTCAGTTTTGATCGAAAATATGATATAACTTCAACTGCTGATTGGATTTGCGATGCATATGTGTGCATTAGGAAATAACAAGTTCCTGTTTATTGAAGTAGATAATCCATATTGCAGTTCAATTGATCTTTTTGCTGAATATGTACACCTTACCATAGCCCATCGATATGCTGTGAAGAGTTGGGGTTATGCTGTGAAGTACGACTTTGAGGTAGACCAATGTTAGTACATGGAGGAGCTGTTGCAGTGAACTCTTTAATGCTAGCATGACCGAGCTGAAAGCCGTTGAAGGATAATGTGCAATTTTCTGATGCAAGATATCTTTGGATGCCTCCTTGGCCTAATGGCTGCATTATCGTGATAGCGGTGTGTTTTGACAGATAAATTAGGCACGTCAAGTGATTGAGTAGTAGCATGCCTGTCTTCCAGACCCAAAGTCACCATGCAGTGACATTCCAAGTCGTTTTCCATCTCAGGTAATAGTTTTCTCATCTTCTTCCTTCCTTTTTTTTTTTGAGTGAAGAATGGTTGTCTAATCTGTAGTAGCCATGAATTAATTTTTCTTTATCTCATATGAATGTAAAAGTCGTTGCTGTTGAAAAATTTACCGACTTGCATAAGATTATTAAGACTAATCAGTCTTTCGTTTAAAGACAAACCTAGAGACAAAATTTCTTGACTTTTGCATGAACCATGACTACTTGGATGATAAGGTCATTCCTTTTCGTCTGACACCAAGAAAATTCTTCTGCTAATTCCTATCTCTTTTCATGTTCTTGTCTTCTCAATTATATTCATGTAACATTTCTGCTTGAGCTTATCTTCAGGTGCCGGTGGATCGTCAAAGAAACATCACGAAGTTAAAACTTGTAGAAAAAGAAGAGTAATGGCTGAAGCCTGAAGGGAACTGAAATAACATTGACTGCTATGATCTGTGCTCTCTTTTATTTTCAGAGGGGAGAGATGTCCCCGTTTACGACAGTGATGGCAGGTATTAAACCACTTATCATCCTTTTTCTCCCTCCTGTTTACATATTTTTCAACATCTTCTTCTATATGTGGTTTTATGGCGTGGTGTATGTTTACGGTGCCAATTCCAGTTTGGGTTGTTGTTGGAAGTTTTCTATCTTCAAGGGAAATATAAAATTTGCTGACTTTGCAATTCAAAAACCAACTTCAAGCTCAGCTTGTTATAACCTGCCAAATTTCGCGTGTGAGTAATGATTGTATTTCCTGACAACAAATTTGTCCCTCAAAAAATTGAACATGGCACTTTGTCTGTGAATATTGTTGTCTTTGCTGGGTATATGACTCTGGATTGGCATATTGTAGTAGTCTCTCATTCGATGTTACTTGCATTTTCCTTTACAGATCAAAAAATTTCCCTTTCTTTTCAATCTGGCGTTGCTGAGGGCAGAGGCGGTCTGTAACTCTGTGTACTAACTATCAAGTGGTTCAATTTTACTGTACTGGGAGTTGGCACGAAGTGGCGGAATGAGGATTCCAAATTTCACGTTTCAGGTGTTCCTGCCGTTCTTACACTGTACTTTATAAATCGATGCTGTTTGCTGTCAGATTTTACTGATTTGCTCGAGTCCAGATTGTTAGCTCTTACAGTCTTACAGTACCTTGTAGTATTTGACATGATGAGCACTGTCCATGTAGATTTCTTTCCGTAAGCAATTCAGCATAATACTTGTTTCATTTCGTTGTAAAGCTGCTCATAATCTGTGTATACGCCTGTAGTTACCGTTGGGTCCATCAAAGGGCGAGGCTTGTTTTCCACTATCGTCTATGGGGTTAGATTTACTCAGACTCGCCCCTATGTAAGTTGAAGGATGCAAAGAGTTGGTTTCCGAATGATCCAAAATGAAAATTGTAAAAGTCGCTTAGTCAGCTTCTTGAGCCATACTGTATAGGACAGTTGATCTGTAAAATAATGGGCTGATGGCATTTTTGGGTCAGAACTAGAGGGACTGACAAGGAGTGCTGAATTGCTGATTAGCCCATCTCAAGAACTAGAAACAATGGTTATTCTACATTTCTACCTCATAAAAAATAAAAAAACAATGGTTATTGATATTTTCCTTCAAGCGGGTGCTAAATTGTAAATTCTTTTTCAGATAATCCAATTTCATGTTTTTTTTTCTAAAAAATCTCACATTTTCTCGTTGTAAAAGGAATTCTATAATTAATTTCTTTTGGCGAGCAAACCATGAACTAATGGTCATCTAATCATCATGTTGTCCAAGACATTTTTGAAGCACACTATCTGTTATACTCCGTAGTTCGAAATCAAGACGCGTAGTGTGCCACAATAGTGGTGTATCTCCTAAACTCGTACTGGTAACACTGTGGTATTAACTCAATTAAGTACTCAGGAGTATCTGTATATCCAATATATTTCGGATAGCGATAAACAATTTTGGTGGCAAAGAAAGTACTCCGTAACAGGTAATACCAGCATTGGCACCACCTACCAAACTCTTTCTTCTGAAATTCCACGAAGTCGTCTTTGATTGTATTTTTCTAAAAGATGCGGTCTTCTTTTTTAATGCACGTTGACGTTTGTTTAAACTTTTCTGGGGGAGTCGTCCACTCTTCCTTCACCATTAAGCCATTTAAGGATATGCCATTTATACCCCTTTTGATCACTCGTTTTTTATTATATATATACACATCACCTGTCACACCTTCATCATCAAAGAACAATTCCTTGTATTATAAGTTTCTGAAAACATTTTGCAGCAGAAAAACACTAAAAGGGTAAATTCATGGCTGAAGAAAACACAGTTATCAGTGAAACCCATGATTTGAGCACTCTTCTTTCTTCTGAGGGCAGAGATTTCCTCATCCGCAACAATGGTGATCAGGTGATTACCCTTAATTTCTGATTAATTTATGTGTGTTACTTGTTGATTCTAATTAGCATTTCATTTTGCATATGACGGTTTTATATGACGATTCATGTTAGCCGACCCCGAATCATTTGAAGACTAAGACGACTTTATTGTTGTTTATTGAGTATTTTACTGTGTACCAGTCTCTTTCTTTGCTTTATGTACCAGTTTCAGTATCAGTTCAACACAAAGGTTTGATTTTTGATATTATTTCGATGAAAGATTGAATCTTTCTTCTAGTTTAAGTTTGGGGGAGCTTTGGAAAATATTAATTTATGGGCACTGAGCTGTATTTGATATGATGAATTGGTGGTTGTTGGGTGTTTGATGCTCTGATTCAAACTTTTGAACTGTATAAGGAAACTAAGCAGTGGTGATTGGGTTTGGTATTGTTTTGATTGCTGAAGTAATTGAGAAGTTTTTGGGGGTTGATTCAAAAAGTGATTGAAAATGATGTTGGTTCCATTTTGTATGGAGCCTGTAAATTCAACTTTGTTTCTGTTGGGACTGTGATTAAACGAATCAAATCGACTCGATAATCTGCTTGATCTAATGTCAATTAGTGGAAACTGTTGCATTTGTGGTTAAGAGTGTAGTGGAAACAGCCTGATTATGATCAGCAGGGACATTTTACTCTTCTTGCCTCATCTAGGCATACGACTTTTTCGAGTTGGTGAGGAGTTGTTTGTTTCATTTATTTGTTTATGTGATAGTAGAAAAATGAAACAACTATGTTATGTGCTTTCGGATTAGTTCATGCCCGTTGTATTCGGGGGAGTACAGGTTATATGTACTGAGAGTATGGATGGTGGATATTGGATATGGTAGTTTGATTCGAAGATTATGTGCTTCTTGTATGGCTTGCGGTACTAGAAATTGAAGTTATTTCATGCCTAGTTTCATTCAGTTCTTTTGATCACTATTGTAGGTCAAAATCAAAGATCTGAGTCGGAAGATAGTAGGCTTGTATTTCTCTGCCTTGTGGTGTCCACCTTGCCGTGGCTTCACTCCGAAGTTAATTGAAACCTATAAAGAGCTCTCCTCAAAAGGGGACTTTGAAGTTGTCTTTGTTTCAGCAGACAGAGATGAGGAATCTTTCGAGGGCTACTTTTCGAAGATGCCCTGGCTTTCTATTCCATTCACTGATTCAACTGTGAAAGACAGCCTCGATGAAAAATTCGGTGTGATGGGGATACCTCATCTTGTTATTCTGGATGGAGAAGGGAAAGTCTTGACTGATGAAGGGGTTGAATTAGTCATGGAACATCAGGCCGATGCATACCCTTTTACACCAGAAAGAATTACTCAATTGAAAGAGGAAGAAGAGGCAGCAAAGAGGAACCAAAGCTTGAAGTCTCTTCTGGTTTCCAGCACCCGAGATTATGTGATTGCAAGTGACGGAAGCAAGGTAACTCTCTACATCTTTCGTATACACCTGATTCATGTTATAACCCGTGTTTTTTTAGGCTTTGTTTTGGGGTGAAGGGTTTCTATATGACTCAAATCACCATTTTTGTTCTTAACTTTACTCTGACTATATAAACAAACTCTTCTAAGCTGTGCATACCAAAATAAACGTTTTTGGTTTTGTTCCTATCATGTCTCATGTCTGATAACTGTGGATGATTGCTTTCATTATTCTGCAGCTTCTAGATGCATGTCACCTATCTTGATACTTGATACACAGAAAACTTTGTTATTTCTAGATACTGGAAATGGTGAGGTTTTTTTTTTTGGTGGTGCGTAGGGGCAGCTAATGTTGTAGGCATGGGGATATAAGGATTTGAGCCCGGGACAATCCTTAGGCACTAGCCCAACCTTGATCCTCACTCAGATTTGCTCTTTTTACCATTAATAGAACAGGATATTTACTTGTTTCTCCAATCTGGAATATTTCAGGTTTCTGTCGCCGATCTTGAAGGAAAGACGGTTGGCCTTTACTTCTGTGTTGGCTCCGATGATGACTGCATTGAATTTACACCAAAACTAATAAATGTTTACAATAAGCTAAAAGAGAACGGCGAAAAATTTGAAGTTGTGCTGATATATTTGGATGAGAGTAATGAAGGTGAATATACAGATGAGCTTTCGAAAATGCCATGGCTTGCCTTGCCTTTCAAGGACAAGAACATTGAAAAGCTTCCTCGTTACTTTGAGCTCCGGAACATCCCCAGTTTAGTCATTATTGGCCCAGATGGAAAGACTCAAAATCCTGATGTGGTAGAACTCATTCAGGAGCATGGCATCGCTGCTTACCCTTTCACTCCAGAGAAGCTCACTGAGCTTGCTGAGATTGAAAAAGCCAAGCTCGAGTCACAAACTCTAGAATCCATTCTGGTTTCAGAAGAAAAGGACTATGTCATTGACAAAAGTGGCTCCAAGGTAATGGTTCTTTCTCTAATTAATTCCACTGCAACTTATTATTATCATCATTACATGCTTAACTTACAACATCATTTTCTAAAAAACTCTGGGGCCATTATTCTCAGGTGCCTGTGTCGCAGCTTGTTGGAAAACACGTGCTTATATATTTCTCGGCTCATTGGTGTCCTCCATGTCGTGGGTTTACACCAAAGCTCGTGGAGACATACCATGAAATCAAAGCGAAAGGAAAGACTGTTGAGGTCATCTTTGTCTCTAGTGATCGTGATCAGTCCTCATTCGATGAATACTACGCAGAGATGCCTTGGCTTGCCCTACCATTTGGTGATGAGAGGAAGGCTCTCTTGTCCCGGAAGTTCAAAGTGAAGGGGATCCCTTGTCTTGTTACTATCGGACCTGAAGGTAAGACAATTACAACTGAAACCAGGAAGCTTATACAAGCTCATGGTGCGGAGGCATTTCCATTTACTGAAGAACGCATAAACGACATGAAACAGCAACTTGAGGATATGGCAAAGGGGTGGCCTGAGAAATTGAAACACAAGCTTCATGAACATGAGTTGGTGAAGTCACGCAGAAGTGGCTATTACTGTGATGAATGTGAAACTCCGGGGCAGAATTGGTCTTTCTGGTGTGAGGAGTGTGATTTTGATCTTGACCCGAAATGTGCTCTGAAGGATTGTGAGGAAGGGAATGACAATGATGGTAAAGCCGAGACCAAGGAAGGTTATATATGTGAAGGTGATGTTTGCCGGAAAATCTGAAATGAATTTCTAAGCTGGAGTTTACTATTGATCTCGACTGATATCCAGACAACTATGGTTCAGGGTGTACCGATACCCTTATGTAATGTAAAATATGGGTGTGCTGTGTCACTGTGTGCGGTCTATGTAGTCATTGATTGTTGATTCACTATTTGTAATCTTCAAGAATAAGATTGTTTCAGGAATGCTGTATTTTCGTTTGGTGGTCGAATTATGTCCTGTTATTGAGCAAGTTTTTATAGTGAGTTCAGCATATTAATTTTCATCCAGAATTATAACAAGGATCTCGCAAAATTCGTCACAGTGCTTGGTTCATTTCTTTTTCCTATACTGTTTTACGTTCTACGTTGTCTTCATAACTACGTCTGCAAACCTAGCAGATAGATAACGTAAGGATTAAAGCATACTAATGTACGTGAATGATGATGGTGATGAACTGATGATGATGATGATTACTATGAGGAGGAATTGTTCAAATCGGAGCTGTCCACAATGTCGTGGCTGACATTGCCTTTCAACGACAAAAAAATGTGGTCGACTTGATATGATACACACAACACAGTTCGAACACATACATACTAAAGATAAACATAAATTTTGAGGTCATGAGTAAAAGTTCCACCATTCTCGAGTATTTGTTTTCAAAATTTGAAGCTTAGTGGGGGTTTAATCATGATATTATTTGGTGCTAATTGACAGTTAAAAATGTATTATGAATAAGATCTTACGCAAATATGAGGTGACACAATGTTATTATAAGGTTATTATGTCATGGTTAAGCACATATGAGTGGCTATATGCCTCACCAAATTCCAGTGGACGCATTTTTGACAAAATACTATTGCAAGGAAAGTGTGAATAAGAAGATAGTGACAGTGTGACCAATTGATGAATGTAGGGGCCAAATAAGTTTGGTACCTGGAATTTTTTATTAAGAGAAAATGGGTCAAAATCATCTTTTACTCTTTATCTGTTTCTGTTCTTAACTTCTCAAGCTTTATCCATTTCTCTTCTTTACTTGTCAATAGGCTACTTAATTTAATTTGTTAAAGTGTGATTCTTTGAGAGAAGAGATTATGTTTTGTTTGCATCCGATCCTTTGGTTTAGTTTGAATTGGATTTTGCAAATTAGAGGGAGCGTTATATATTTTTGAATGAGTTTTCATTAACGTTTGTTGTGTACTTGTGAATTTTTGGAGGGAGGAACTCGAGATCTCTGATTATAGTGGTTGAGATAGGCCAAGTAGATCAAAATTTTAACACTATTTCAATTATTAGCCAACACTAGAGCAACGTCAAAAGGTGCCTATGCTAATTAATAATTTAGATATGGATTTGGCCTAAAAAAAACTTTATTACATGCACAAGTTGCATGCACTACATCATTTATAAATCTAGATAAGATTTTTGAACCAACTAGAAATTAACAATAACAAGTCGATCATCTTTAAAGCCAATATTTCAAAACATAATTATAAAAATTATTCTACACCATTTGGTAATTGATAGTGCAAAATGTCTTGCTTATTATACTACGGTTGTAAATATTACCATGACACTCACATTCACGAGTAGCTATATTATTTTCCGATATGTCCAAATTCTCTATTAATCCCTCTTAAACCCGAGTTAAATAAAACTTACGACTATCATGGTAACGGAATCAATATCACCCGAATTTTAGAATCTTAACTTTTCTTTCGTATATAAAATGTAGAGATTTATGGGTACACATTCTATTGGCCCCCACTCATGAGGCAATTGGTGGAAAAATTATGGATTTATAAACATGGAAAACTTAGAAGCTAGACTTTTTCTATATACCTAAGAAAATGCATCGACCTTTGGCAAAAACCACCAGACAAATTCTAAGTAATATGGCTTTTCTCTTGTGTCATTTCACATATATAATATCTACATTTTGACTTGAGGGCATCTCTATTTCTTTATCATCACGTAAATTAAATAATATAATAATTTCTTATTAACCTTAAATCCCTCAGCTCGTCTTTTCTTTATTGTTTTTAACCACTATATATACTTTTGAGCATCTTTTGCCCGCTCTAAAAACACCCCTTTGATCACAATCTTAGGGGCAACAAAAAAATGGCAGAAGCAAACTCAGTTTCTCATGATCTCAGCTCTCTTCTCTCTTCTGAGGATAGAGATTTTCTCGTTCGCAACAATGGCGATCAGGTATTCTTCTTTTTCCCCGCAACATATTGTCCGATGTGTTAGTTTTCAAGGTAAACTCGTAAAATTTTAAACATTTGTGTGACACGGTAAAAGCATTAGGGAGTTGTTGTTTATTTGATCATCTATGCATGTGACATTTTATTTGGACGAATTAATATGTAAAACGTAAAGCTAGCACCTTTAATTTGTCAATTTTTGATATGGGATTTTTTTTTCTACTGTTTGAATGCTAGAATTAACATTTTTGGTTGATTCTACTAGGTGATCGAACAATTATGGTCATATACTCATATGCGTATGTTATATCACTACGTTCACCGATGCTTCTATAGTGATACACATTTTATATTATGAGAAGTCTAAATATCGCTTAATGTAGCATTTTCGTTATGAGACATGTGTAAATATTATTTTGTGTGCTAAGTTAAGTCTTAAACTTTTTGTGTAACGTACTTCATAAAATTAGTCGATATGGACCATGTCGCATTGTCATGATAGATCTTGATCGATAAAACTTGGATCGTCGTGTTTGTAAATGGTTACAAAGTCTGTCAAATTGATCTTCTTTTTTTTTTTTTTTTGACAATGGTTGAAACTTGAAAGTCTGTCAAATTGATCGTTATTGCGTATTGTGTTATTACTTTGGTTGCTTTCTCTAGAAGTTACAATTCAATTATAAGAACTGCTAGTACTCCTGTGATTGTTTCTGCGTAATACTTACATAAATGTAGGTCAAGATCAAAGATTTGATTGGGAAAAATGTGGGTTTATACTTCTCTGCCTCATGGTATACACCCTGTGGTATATTCACCCCGACTCTAGTCGATGTCTACAACAAGGTCTGCTCAAAAGGCGACATTTAAATCGTCTTCATTTCATCAGACAAGGATGAAGATTCCTTCACACGCTATTTCTCTAAGATGCCGTGGCTTGCCATTCCATTTTCCGATTCTGCCACAATCTATTCTGTTAAGGCAAATTTCGGTATCATCAGGGGAATCCTTCATCTTGTGTTCCTTGATAAAGATGGGAATTTTTCGACTGAAGGAGCTGTTCAACTTGTCATAAAACATAAGGCCGATGCATATCCATTTACTTGCGAAAGATTTAATGAGTTGAAGGAGGAAGAAGAAAATGCAAGACGAAATCAAAGCTTGAATTCTCTTTTGGTTTCTAAAACTCGAGATTTTGTGATTTCGAGTGATGGTAGCAAGGTAATACATCATTTCTGATTTTCTGTGTCCAATTATGCGCATTTAGTTCATTATTAGGGACTGTTGTGGGCTTGTGGCTGTGATATGAGTAACAAAGAAGCTGTGATTTTTCGAGAATTCTAGGCATACTCGTACAAATATATGAGCAGAAATGTATATCAGAATGATGCTAATGAGTTGGAATTCTGAATAAGTTACTTGAGTATGTTTGTGTTGAGTTGGTTTTGACATATTGCTGCAGATTTCTTGCTGTCAGGTTTAGTAAAGAGCATAATTTAGTCTCAGTTAGTATAACTTTTCGGAATGTCTTTGATTTCTGACTGACGTCCTGTTGAATTTTGGTGCTGCACCAGGTTCCTGTATCTGATCTCGAAGGAAAGATGGTTGGCCTTTACTTTTGCATCAGCTCGTATGCACCCTGCACTAACTTCACCGAAAAGCTAGTCAAAATCTACAAAACCCTCAAAGAGAAAGGGGAAAACTTTGAGATTGTGTCACTATTTATGGATAAAGACAATGAAGGATCAGAAAAAGAAGCATTAGCGCAACTGTCATGGTTTTGCTTGCCCTTTAAAGATGATCAGATCGAAAAGCTTGCTCATTACTTTGAGCTCCGGACTATTCCTAGGCTAGTGATCATAGGATCAGATGGGAAGACTTTGAACACTGGTGTAGCAGAGCTCATAGATGAGCATGGCATTGCAGCCTACCCTTTCACATCAGAGAGGTTGGCTGAACTTGCTGAGATTGAGAAAGCCAAATTTGAGTCGCAAACGCTTCATGATCTTCTGATTTTAGGCGACAAGGATTATGTCATTGACAAAACTGGCTCTAAGGTAAACTTTTTAGCATTCTTGTTTTCAACAATGTCTTGTTCTTGAAGCTTTATCGTTGTTGCAATGCAATAATACAAATAACAATGTTCTTGGCCTGTACTATTAGGTACCCTTGTCTCGGCTTGTTGGGAAACACTTGCTTATCTACTTTTCTGCGCATTGGTGCCCTCCATGCCGCAGATTTACTCCAAAGCTTATCGAAACATACAATGAAATCAAGGCAAAACAGAATGCCTTTGAGATCATATTCATCTCGAGTGACCGTGATCAATCTTCATTCAACAGTTACTACTCATGCATGCCTTGGTTGGCCCTCCCTTTTGGTGATGAGAGGAAGGGTTCCTTGTCTCGGAGATTAAAAGTGAACGCCATCCCTTTTCTCGTGGCAGTCGGACCTGAAGGCAAGATGGTAACAACTGAAGCAAGACAGCTGATAACGAATTTTGGAGCAGATGCATTCCCATTCACTGAGGATCACATAAAGAATCTAAAAGAGTAAGAGGAAAGACGCCTTTGAAAAATGATGGAAAAGTAAGATATGCCTATAATAGAGTCAGTTTCAAGATGATGGACTCCATACGTCCTAACTCAATCTTTACGTGAAAACTCAATTACTCAATTTTGATCGAGAATTACCATAAATATATACCCCGTATAATTTTTTTTTTTTTTGTGTGGAAAATTTGTCTAAAATAATCATAAGTTTCACTTATCATCTCAAAATAACCCCAAGTTTATCATTTTACACCCTCCTAATTGATAATTGAATGTCCGATGCTTTTTCGGGGCATTTTCAACTATGTTTGCCTCAAATTTCTTTATGATATAACAACCTTAAACAAATTATTCGTAGCAAATCCGTGAACCCAATTAAGACTATCAATATCCTTTATTATCTTTAAATTTACCCAAACGAAACAAGAACATGACGTAGAAGAACGAGGAAAAGAGAAACAAAATGTAGTGAAAGTGTCTATGGAGGTATTGGATTAGCATACGGCAAGTCCGACAAAAAAAAAGAAAAAAAAAAAGAGAAAGAAAATCATGCTCATTAGGTTGGTACAATATGAGAAGACATGGCCTAAACATGCGATTATTTTGAGAAGATCAAAACTTGGGATTATTTTGAGAAGACAAGTGAAACTTATTATTCTGGACATTTTTTTTTTTTGTGCAAGCTCCAATTGTTTGTGTTTACAAATTTGTGGGTCTCATTTATACAACTTTGGGTAGCAATTTTAAGTGTGTTCATGCATGTTAGGGTATAAATCACTGTTTTCGCATTTACATCTTTTCATAGTTGCTAAACTCGTTTTTTCTCTTGATGTTTACATGGGTATTCGTGTATTCACCTAACATGCATTAGCAATTAAAAACTCACATTTGAGCTCACCCAATGCTACCTCACATTGTTGCAAATCTAATGCATAAGAACCTACACTCACAATTGAGGAATTTTCTTTTTTTCTTAAAATGATTTTTTTAAACATAACTTCTCATTCTCTCTAGTTTTCCGCAAAAGCTAGCTAGGTTCTTAGATAAGAACTCGATTCTTATTTTAAACCTTCCCGACATATAATGAATGTGCAAATTAATTATGGTTATTTTTTAAGAACTCGAGGTAGAAAAACTACCATTACACTTGTCTTAAGTCTTTAATGCTTATACGGTAATCCTTGGTCCGATGACGACATGACAAATTTTCATTGTTTCTAAAAAAAAAAAAAAAGATCAAGCCCTCAGACATTTGATCTGATGGGTTGCCAAATGGTAAGCGTAGTAATGCTAATGTACTTGGTCACAAATATAAAAGAATAAAGTATTATTTGGGTCATCTGGAAGTGGTACGGACCTCGACTGAACCTTAAAAACGTACCTACTAATATTATAACACCCTTCAGTAATCATATATTCTCTAGAAATAAAACTCGAGTTTCATTTTTCGTTAACTCACAATTAAAACCATTTATTGCTATGCCACGTACACTCGCGACGTGCTACATCACGTAACGATAGGCTACGTATATGAATTTCTAGAACCACGTACATTCGCTAAACGATAACCCAATCAGCACTATTTGATGGGTACAAACATATAACCCAAATATTATAATTATACACTTCGATCAAAACAACCCGCTTTCCGATCCCCTCCCAAATCGCATCCGAGAAGAACTGAAAAGACAGAAGACTAGAAGACAGATGAGTACAACGTTTCGGCCCTTGACACAGATACTGGAGATGGATTGGAGTTCAAGATTAAAGATGGTTGTTTGACAAAGCTTTGATCCAACTGGGTAAAACAGAGGAATGTCAAAGCTGGTGATATCGTGTTGTTGAAGCTTAATGGCGATGTCAGCGACGACAAGAAACTGGAGTTGCAAATGCACTTAGAGAGGCAGGATGAAGTGAATAATCTTGAAGGGGAAGATATCATTGCTGGTATTACTAGCAACACTATTATTTTCTATTATTTAGTTTACCACCATAATTAGATAAGAACTCGATTCTTATTTTAGACATTCACCTCATATAATGAATGTGCAAATCGATTGTGGTTATTTTTAAGAACTTGAGGCAGAAAAATTATCATTACACTTGCCTTAAGGCATTAATGCTTATGCGGTAATCCTTGGTCCGATGACATGGCGATTTTTCATTGTTTCTAAAACAAAAAAACTCAAACCCTCGACCTATGATTTTTGATGGGTTGTCAGACGATAAGCGCAGTAATGCTAATGTACGTGGTTACAAATGTAAAAGAATAAAGTATTATTTGGGTCATCAGGAAGAGTTACGGATCTCGAGTGAACCTTAAAGACGCATCTACTAATATTATAGCACCCATCAATAATCATATATTCTGTACTAATAAAACTCAAGTTTGATTTTTCGTTAACTCACAATTAAGACCATTTCACGCTACGCCACGTAGATTCACGTTGTGTTACATCACGTAACAATAACCTACGTATATGAATTTCTAGAACCCCGTACTTTCCCTCTTGTAGTGGAAACGGCAATGCACTATTCTAGGACGATGTGTGATTAAATTACCCTCCTGTATCCACCACTATCACTACCTTGTGATGCAATTCCATATAACCACATCTCCCTCTCCCTGTCTTTCCAAACGCATCTGCAATTCAAGTTTCCTGCTGCCGGCGCCGGCACCATTAAGTTTCATCCACAATCGATTACCTGCTTTCACGCTCCTCTATTTGACCCAACTGGACCATGACTTCTTCAAATAGTATTCTTCTACTTCGAAGTCAAATCTTGCTCCGGTATCAGTGTCATGGGCCGTAAGATTGTACTCAATTGTCTTTTTCTGTCCCGGTTCAAGGTCTACCGAGACAGGTTTGCCATTTGTACGTATGGTGCCCAAGTGAGTCGGCCTCGAGCATTATTATGCCGGAAAGGATGAGGAAAAGGAGCAGGTGAGACGATTTGTAGGCAGTGAAGCTGGAAGTTGTAAGTTTATATCAGCAAGTAGCAGGTCCAATTTTTTTTAGACTTCAACTTATTTCAATGTTCCATACCTTATATCTACACTTTTTCTCGACTTATTGTTGAAAGTAAAGTTTTTTTTTGAATAGTTGTTCAAAGTAAAGTTTATAATTCTTCTATCGGGTTTCAAATGTGTGCTCATAGGCAGTGCTTATACCATGCTCCAAGGAGTACAAGGAGCATGGTAGTCCTCCTCACAATAGATGAGTGGGGACCATATTTTAAAAAATGAAAAATCATTTTAAGTATAATCCCCACTCCTTTATTGTGAGGAGGATCATCATGCTCCATGTGCTCCTTAGAGCATGGTATAATTTGCGGCTCATAGGGCACATGATAAAACTCAATTTCTTTCCTCAAATGAGTGATATTCTCACTTGAAAAAACAAATTGTGACATCTTTTTGATTAGTTAGGGAGAATATCAGTTAATTAAGGAAGGTAATGAATTCTTAGCACGTTAGAAAAATCTTTCTATTATTTATGTTTTCCGTGTAATACTTCCTTTGTATTTACGTGTATTACTCCATCGGATTTGATTTTAAGTATTCACACAATATATCTACTTGCACTTTGTCTAATTCGACGTATCTTCTAGCAATTTCTCCATTTTTATATGCATTTCTTTACGACAAATTACATAAAATCAAATGTCCAACAATTGATGGTGTATGAGTATTATTTCTGTAAAAATATAATACGGATTTACGGAGTATAGTATATGACTATTAAGATTGACGAGCTCACATACTCTTGTACTCTTACTCCTTAAAATAGTAGAGAAAATACGGCACATTATTATCTCACGAGGGAGAGCAAAGAATTAATTTATACGTATCTGTTGATTAATCGTACATAAACCCGCAAACATCTTTTCAAAAATCAGCACCATTGCAAATTCTCTTGTGAAAAAGTTGCATATCATGAATGATGTAGTAGCAGTAAACACACCTCAAAACCATTAGTCCATTACACGATGCACGATAATTCCAACTAGCCCCACGAAAAATGAGACTTCCTATGAGAAATTACCCCGTTCTCCAATTAATAACCAATTTTAAAAATTTCTCATTTTTTTTCCCGAGTATTTAATAAAATAGAACTTCACGGGAATTCCGAATTAAACGCCGCCATTTGTCAAGATAAAGTAAATCTTCGTCATTAAGCAGTCCATAAGCACATTATCATTTGTCCTACGCTTCTTCCATCCTCGGACCTCCACTATAAAAGTACCCAGCAGCAGCAGCAGCAGTACAAACACAAAAACAAAAACACAAGTGAGTCCCAAAAAAAAAAGAAATGGGTGAAGAAATTTCAATTGGGAGCAAATGTTATGAATTGAACACTCTTCTATCGTCTGAAGAGAGAGATTTCCTTGTCCGAAACAATGATGATCAGGTAAACCTTCTTGTATACGCCACTTTCTCCAACTTTTTCCATTAACATTTGAGATTTTACTGACAATTTTTACCACCTTCTTTTGATTTTTTACTGTAATTCTTGTCAAATTCTATGTGGGTTTATCTTGAATGGGTTAAATTTTGTTTGTCTTGTGAAATTTGAGCATAATTCGTTTGTGGGTGTTTTAGTTTACCATGTTTTGGCTTAGAATTTGTCAGAATTCAACATTTCCCAGTATAAAGTGAGTGCCTTTTGCTGTTGATTGTGCTTGTAATTGCTAGATTGGTTGAAATTTGACAATTTTACTGTCTAAAGTTACGAACTTGTCGAATTCGTAGGAAAGTTTTGTTAATTTTTATTATGATATGTTGTTTCGTACATCAATACCATGTAATTTGGAACAGGTTTGGTTAGATTATTCAGGTTTGCTGTGGAACATGCAGTAAAGGTTTATGCTTTGGTACTAAACCTTGAGTGCATCTGTTTCGTCTGCTGTTAGTATAGTTTTCGAGTATATATGATATAAGTGAACGTAAGGTTGCGTATATCTGAACCTCTCCAAACCCGCGTTGATCAGGTTATATAGTAAAACCTGGCCAGTGAGCATGTGTTGTCAATGTAGCATTAGTTATTAGAACTCCATTGTGTGAAAATGTGAATTTCATGTTAATGTCGACTATGGTAAATGGTTGTAGGTGAAAATCAAGAATTTTGTAGGAAAAACTGTGGGTCTGTATTTCTCTGCCTCATGGTGCCCGCCTTGTCGTGGTTTCACCCCAATTCTAATAGAAGCCTATGAAGATCTCTCCTCGAAAGGGGATTTTGAAGTTGTCTTTGTATCTGCGGATAGGGATGAGGAGTCGTTCAAGGACTACTTCTCTAAGATGCCGTGGCTGGCCATTCCATTTTCTGATTCTGTTGCCAAAGAGGGTCTTGATGAAAAGTTCAGTGTGATGGGAATTCCTCATCTTGTAATCCTCAATGGAGACGGGAAAATTTTGACTGATGAAGGAGTAGGGTTGGTCAAGGAATATCAGGCTCAGGCATACCCATTTACGCCTGAGAGAATTAAACACTTGAAAGAGGAAGAAGAGGCGGCAAAGAAAAATCAAAGTTTGAAGTCTCTTCTGATTTCTGGTTCCAGGGATTATGTAATTTCAAGTGATGGAAATAAGGTAATTTATCTTTACTATGTCTCATTGTATTACAAGGATCATTGTCACATTGTGGTTGTGCCGCTACTATTATATTTGTATGATCATGCTAGACTCTAGAATTCAATTTCGGTATTCCTTTCTCATCATTACTCAATTGCTACTGCTATTGATAATTCTTTGTCTATTAGAGGTGAATTTACTTTGTGTGAGTAATTATGTGATGATTTTGGAATTCTGTAGTACGTATATAAGTAACCATTGTTTTATCTTGCGTTTCTCATGTCCCCGTATTATATCATGGAATCTGGTTTTTCCTCTTGGTGTGTATTATCATTGGATAATATAGTTGCTAAATCTTGCTTCTCTTGCTCCCCACCAGATTCCAGTATCTGAGCTTGAAGGAAAGATGGTTGGCCTGTACTTTTGTGTGGGCTCATATAGGCCATGCACCGAGTTCACTATAAAACTAGGAGAGGTTTATGAGAAACTCAAAGAGAAACGCGAGGACTTGGAGATTGTGCTGATCTATTTGGATGACAACGACGAAGATGGATTCAGATTAGTTCTGTCACAAAGGTCTTGGTTTGCCTTGCCTTTTAAGGACAGAAAGATTGAAAAGCTTGGACGTTACTTGGAGCTTAGATCCATTCCCAGGCTAGTCATACTTGGGGCTGATGGGAAGACTCTGAATCCTGATGTGGCAGAACTCATAGATGAATATGGTTGCGATGCATATCCTTTCACTCCTGAAAAGCTGGCCGAGATTGCTAAGATTGAAGAAGCAAAGCTTGAGTCTCAAACCCTTGAATCCGTTCTGGTGTCTGGGAGTAAAGACTATGTCTTTGATAAAAGTGGGTCGAAGGTAAGGACCATTTTCCATTAGCTATAAGACACCAAAAATCAGTGTATATTTCTTCTATTTTCTGGTAATAATACAACCCTAACTTATGCTATCATTTTTTCCACAGGTTCCCATATCTAAGCTTGTTGGGAAGCATGTGCTAATTTATTTTTCTGCCCATTGGTGTCCTCCATGCCGTGTTTTTACCCCAAAGCTTATAGAAACGTACAATGAGATTAAGGCAAAGAAGAGTGCTTTTGAGATCATATTTGTCTCCAGTGATCGTGATCAATCTTCATTTTACGACTATTATTCAGACATGCCTTGGTTAGCCCTTCCCTTTGGTGATGAAAGGAAAGCATCCTTGTCCCGCCGGTTCAAGGTGAGGGGTATTCCATGTCTAGTAGCTATTGGACCCACTGGGAAGACAATAACTACTGAAGCCAGACAACTCATTGATTCTTATGGGGCAGAAGCACTACCCTTCACTGAAGATCACATAAACAATTTGAAAAACCAACTTGAGGAAATGGCAAAGGGGTGGCCTGAAAAGCTGAAACATAAACTTCATGAACATGATCTGGAAAAGGTGCGCCGAGATGACTATGTTTGTGATAAATGTGACACCCCAGGTCTAAACTGGTCTTTTTACTGCAGTGAATGTGACTTTGATCTGCATCCCAAATGTGCTTTGGAAAATATTGAAAATGAAAAAGATGACGATAACAATATTGAGTCCAAAGCTGATTATATCTGTGAAGGTGATGTCTGCCGCCGTAAGATCTAGCCGTGCTTCAGGGCTGGGGCTGGGTGAAACAGATCTAGGAGTCATGCAAATTAGACTCAAGTGCTGCATAGTGATGCCTTCTGTTTCATATTGATATCCTTATTAGTAAGCAATTTATGTTGAGTTGTAGTAGTATCAATACAAGTGTCTGATATTTATGCTGCTAACCTGCTATCATGGTCGTTTGTATTGTATTATCCCGATATTCAGAATTATATATATGATATAAGAGTTCATAAGGGACTCTAATGAAGTGAAGATTTTGATTCAGTCCGATTTTCAACCGGATGTTTGTTAATGATGATAGCAGCCTGCTAATTGCAATCTTAACTAGCAGCTGCTATGATCATTTATTGGATTTCACGTGTCTAATGAAATTGAGAAAAAGCAGTTGCATATGACCATATGTGATATATGTCTGATACTGACTTCTCTTGTAGTTTCTGAGTACTTACAGGAATTACTGAGTAAAAATATTCTGTTTCGCCTTTGCAAAAATAAAATGTTCCGAGCAGGATTTTATTAGTTTGCTTACAATTAGTTCCGAATCTGAATTATTGACGGGTTATTGATGTCCTCTAAAACACTGAAATGACAATTTAGCTCCCTAAGTTCTGGCCAGCTTTTTCCCATATGTTGTATGTGTAAAATTTTATGGGAAAGTTGCTACCTTTCAGTGCAGTTCTGATCCAGATCAGATGTACTTGGGGAAGATGGTCTTTGAGATAGTTTTCTGTCCCACATGTACTCCGGGAAAGGAATGAAGGAATCGTCAATCAGAGTCCTTAAAATTTGGCCAGCCTATTCCCATATATTTTTGAATCTGTATCTGTAAATTTTTGTGGGAAAATTGCTCCCTTTTGTGCAGTTGTGATCCAGATATACTTGGGGGAATGGTCTTGAGATAGTTTTCACAACAGGAGACAGGAATGAAGGAATCGACAACTTCATCAAGATGGAATGGCTTGCCATTGGCCATCAAAATTCTGTTCTGCAACGAGAAAATACTCGGAAGGGGGTTCACTGTAGTCTGAGGGGATGAGGCAGAAGTTTATGCTCAGTCAGGACTCATCAGAAGCACATTCCAAGAGATCAAAAGAACTAACAAAGGTAAGCGTATTTCCCATCTCATTAATTGGTTTGTTTTGCAGAAGTAATCATGTTTTCATAACTCAAAGAACGGACACATTAAAAATACTGCTTGCAGAATCTAGTGTTTACTGTTTACAATGTGATTGAGTAAGGCCCCAAGATCAACACTTTTGTAAGTTGGTTATGATGCTCATCACTTTTGAAGATTGAATGATTGTGATGGTTTGTAGCCTCGCAACACGGGATTGAAGAACAAGTAGCCAATTGGTTATGTCTTGTCACTGCTTGTTTGATGTGCTTGCTTCTTTGTGATCACTATTCAGTCTTCTATGTCGGCGACAAATTTAGTAGCTCCTCAATCATGATTTACTATGAATGATTTTGTGAGCATGAAAGAGTTCAACTCTCTCTAGACATTAGTTGACAGATGAAATTTGGCTTATTTGCTTTGGTTATGTAAGGCTCTTTGTTTGCTGACATCGGACATGTTTGAAACTGATAGATTGTAGAACGGATCTTTAAATTGTTGTGGAACCCCTAACAAGTAACTCCAAGTGAGGTTTCAGCGTAAAGTCGAGTCAAGTACAATGTGACATCTTGTCCTACCAATGCCTCTGATTTGTTTGCGCGTGCTTACTGTTCTACTATTAATCAGTACACTGTCTGATTGATTTCATCCGGGGTTTACGCAGCTTGCTTCTTAGATGTAAGATTACCCATTCAAATTCAATCATCCGTGGGGAAAACGTGTTTAGATACTGCACAAAGATGTTTACATGGTTAATGGTAGTATGGTTCAACCTAAGAAACCAAGAAATTAAAGAGCTTTATAATATGTGAATTGTTCCCTGAAGTCTTGGCCACTGTATAAAAACTGATTATGAAATTTGAATGGGAATGTTGAGGTTATAGTCTGCCTCATTCAGTTCTCGTCTGATTCCGATGTACAGGAGGAAAACGGACAGGAATGAAGTTTCATCAGCAACTTCATCGAAAAGAAACCCCCTTGGCCCTTGCCACCATTCCGTTTTCTGCTACTACGCGGGATGAAAACCCCGTTCAGAACCTGCATGAAGATGGTAAGGTGACGCGACCTGAGACACATCAACTGAAAGAAACCGCAGCATGCTAGAAACAACCACTCAAGACAGTGCAAGGATGTGCTAACCAAGTAAGAAAGGTTCAAGATGAGAGCTTTATGACATGTGAACTGTTTGTAATAGGATCAAAGAAACCATCTTTTTCCCCTTTTCATTCATTTGGTATGGCAGCAACATCCTAACTCAGAAACTCATGTGCAATGTACTTCACATTTGGTGGTTTGTTGTTGTATTATTGAAGTTTCTGATCCTGACAGTCTCCGAACATACACCAGGAAAATGGTGCGTTGTCAAACTTGCACGAGCTCAAATCCTAGGAGCTTCTGACCATACTGTACTAAAAAGGAAAATGTGGGTTTTGGCCCTTGAAATTTATGCTCAAAGCAAGTACAAGGGTCGAACTTGCGTTAGTGTGGACACCAAAAATTGGTTGTGCTATAACACTTCCTCTATTCAGGAAAAAAAGAGAGAATAAAAACGATGTATGCATAGACTACTTAAAAATTGTATACTACCACGTAAATCATTCAATCTTCATGGAATTGGCAGCTTAAAAATCGTTAATATCTAAATAAAGACACGTGAAACTCCAGATACATTCTTGAGAATGTCGATTGTGTATCATACAAGGAATTGTCACTTGTAATTAAATCACTTGGTCATTGAATGGGTATTCGCGAAATCTCTCAACACAATTCGATCATCTTTTTTTTTTTTTCTCTTTTCTTCATTAAAATAAAGATTAGAACCAATAAACATCTTCCTACACTTTCAACTGAACGGGGGTCGCAGAATCACACCCTATTATCTCGCAATACTTACATTGATAGAGAAGACGACAACTTTCAAAACCCGATTTCAATTCCCCAACAACATAATTTGAATACCCAATATGTGCACAAATTTGTTTTTCACATTTGACTAGAAAAATCGTGACCACCGTCCAAGAAAGGGAGCCAAAGTATCCCTAACACACGGCTTTGCGTGGTAAAATCAAGGAACATTACACCAAATTTGCCGGCAAAATTGAGCAAAGATCAAATGTTAAACACGTGCTCATTTTTTTTATTCCAAGATTTCAGCTTTACCCAAAATTTTTGGAAGATTGTACTCCAAATTCAGTACTATACTTTGTATAAATAAATAAAAGGGAAAATATGATTGGGCAATAGTTTAATCAAATTGCATTAATTTAAGAACAAGCACCAAAATTCCCTTTGATTAGAGATTCTTAATAATTTTCAATTTTTTTGGTGAAATTAAAATCTTGGACCAGAATATTCTGAGTTTCTGACCATACAGTGAAACCCCATTTCAGTAAGTTTATCATATTTTTTTACTTGTTTCTCTCTCCTCCTTATCTTGTTTATGTTTAATTTTGTTTGTAAATGTTAATAAATCTGCTAATGACAAGATGAAATTGAGGGTTTTTACTGCTGTTTTTGTTGGATTTTGGTTATCTGGGTGTGAAAGATTTGATCTTTTTGAGTTTATTTGTGCTTTTATTGGTTGATTTGTTGAATTTATGCATGAAAGTTTGTTGGGTTTTTGTTGAATTGTGGAAATTTAGTTGTAATTTGAGGGAAAATTATATGTGCCCAGGTGATAGTTTAGGTTGGGTATCTTGAATTAGAAGCTGGAATTGGGATAATATGAAAAATAAAGAAAAAGTTCTCTGCTTGCTGAGTGAGTGATTCTCAGCTCTGAAACACACTACACCAGGAAATAATAAGGACCTTTTTCTGATGTAAAATGTTTGAATTTGTAATTAATTTGAATTAGGTTGGGTAAAAGATCACTAATTTGGGAGTGTTTTCGAGGTTGGAAAGGTAGGGGTTTATTCATTCATATCAAGATCCGCGAGGGCAAGGGTACCCTCTGGAATATTGTATATAGAGTAGTAGACCGACTCGTCAGGGTAAGATTGCGTAAAAGATTACTAATTTGGGAAGTTTGATCATAATTCAGGTACTAATGGGTGACACAAAAGTGAGTAGTAGAGCAAGCCAAAGTAGTGATAGGAATCGACAACCAAAGCTTATTGATCCTGCACTTGCAAAGTTTATCACTCAGACTCCTCAGAGACTGCAGAATTTTATCAAGGTTGGTAAATATTCGTAAGGGTTAATAAATTGGTGGCATGAATTAATTGTTTGATTTGTTTTACATATGTTGGTTCTTCTTGTTCAATGTCTGTATTGCATTTGTTTTGGCAGTCGCATTTGAAGGGAATAGGGAAAAGAGAGGAGAGGAAGGAAGTAGGGCAGGTTACCCGAAAGGAGCAGAAATCTTTTGGTAATTGGGAGGCTGATCTGCAGAAGCAGATGCAATTGTGGAAAGAGAATCCCGCTTGGGTTGATCAACCCCCTGAAATAGATGTAAGGATCAACTGAGACTCGAGCCAAGTTTCATATATTTTGTTACTTCTTAGGGATGACACTTTATGGATCTCTGACTTACGAACTTCTATGGCAACTAGACCCGAAATTATGAGCAGCCTCAGATAGTAAAATTTGAAAGTATTTGTTGTTCTCATTAGCATGTCTTAGCTGTCCAAGTTCTGGTTTCACCATCATTTTCTCACATATACATTTGTGATGCGGGTGCGTGTTTAAATAGGGTTATTAGAGCCAGGAACCTGTCACAAAAATAAAAATAAAATTTGAGCCTTCAGTAATCTCACAGAAAGTATATTGTTTCCTGCTAGTTTGTACATTAAGGTGTAATTATGCCCGGGGAATTGATATAGTGCAGTAGTGTTGTTTGGACCTGTCCTCAGAGAAGGAGGAGGTAACAATTAAGGGTACCCCAAGGGCTCAGTCTCGTCTCATCGCTATACTTTGCCCTGCAAAAATGTACCCTAGGGGTACATATAAGCTCTGGGAGGAAAAGTTACATATAAGCTAGGTGCATGCAGTAATACCGCTTTTCATATAATTAAGCAAGTAATTGTACTGATTGTTTGGGTCGTATGTCCTGTATATTTTTCAGTCGAATTGTGAGTTTAAACAAGTAACCCGAAAGAATTGGCTGCTTTCCTGCAGGTTACTGTACCCAAAGGATCTCTTTGCAATCTACATGCAAAAGTTGATGTTGGGTTGCCACCAGATGCTATATACAACATTGTCATTGACCCTGATAATAAGAGGGTATTTAAGAACATCAAGGTGAGTAGTCACTATCAAACAGGATGCTCGTTGTAATAACGAAATGTCCTGTCGTAAACAATGCCAGTGACCGTTCATTGTGGGGTTTAGCTATTTGTGCTTAGACATATCAACTCTGGTTTTCTGGATCTATCTGGTTTTCTGGCTGCCTGATGTCAAATTTCTAGTAAATTATTTCACGAGGTGAACAGAAATGATTGATTACTTTGAATACCTTGTAAGTTGACGGAATTGGACTTTTTGTATATCAGGAGGTGATGTCAAGGAAGGTATTGGTTAACGAGGGTTCTAGACAAGTCGTTGAGTTGGAACAAGCAGCTATGTGGACGTTTCTTTGGTGGTCCGGAACTATTTCTGTTCATGTACTCGTGGATCA